>JAJIBD010004682.1:0-74288 GCA_021461705.1 Cryptotis parvus | reverse complement strand
ACAGAGTAACAAAATGGATTAAAAAATTAGACCCAACATTCTGCTGTCTACAAGAAACACATCTGAATAATCAGAACAAACACAGACTCAAAGTCAAAGGTTGGAAGACCATTCTCCATGCAAACAACTCCTCAAAAAGGCTGGTGTGGCCATATTAGTATCAGATAATATAGACTTCAGGCTGAAAAAGGTTAGAAGGGACAACGAAGGCCATTTCTTATTACTTAAGGGTATGTGCACCAGGAAGAAATTACACTACTAAACATATATGCACCCAACGAGGGGCCAGCAAAATACATAAAACAACTGCTAAGAGACCTCAAAGAAGACATTGACAGTAGCACAATAATAGTTGGAGACTTCAACACTGCTCTGTCAACGATGGATAGATCAACAAGACTGAAACTCACCAAGGAAATATTGGCCCTCAAGGAAGAAATGGAAGAAAGAGAGCTAGTGGATATATACAGGGCTTTCATGCCAAAAAGCTGAATACACATTTTTCTCTAGTGCACTGGAACATTCTCCAAGATAGACCACATGCTGAGCCACAAAGCATACCTCAATAAAATAAAAAAAGATAGAAATTAGGTCAGCTATCTTTTCAGACCATGATGCACTGAAAATGGAAGTTAACCATACACAGAAACAGGGAGTCAAACCAAACACCTGGAAACTGAACAGCTCACTGCTGAACAACAAATGGGTCATAGAAGAAATCAAACAGGAAATCCAAAAGATTTCTGGAAACAAATGAAAATGAAGACACCAACTATAAGAACTTGTGGGACACGGCAAAAGCCGTGTTAAGAGGGAAGTTTATAGCTCTGCAAGCATTCATCAGGAAACAAGAAAGGGCCCACATAAATAACCTGAGCTACACAGCTGAAGACATTAGAGAAAGACCAACAAAAGGAGCCCAACCAAGGCAGAAAAAAAGGAAATAATAAAACTTAGAGAGGAAATCAATGAGTTGGAAACCAAAAAAACAATCCAAAAAGATTAATGAAACCAAGAGCTGGTTTTTTGAAAAAAATAAACAAGATTGACAAACCATTGGCAAGACTTGTAAGGACAGGGAAAGAGAGAACCCAAATAAACAGAATCAGAAATAAAAATGGTGACATCACAACAGAAACCACAGGAAATCCAAAAAGATCATCAGAGATTACTTTGAGAGCCTGTATGCCGTGAAACATGAGAATCTAGAAGAAATGGATCAATTCCTGAAGTCCTATAACCTCCCACGGCTGAAACAAGAAGACCTCCAATACCTGAATAAGCCTATCTACCATCGAGGAAATAGAAACAGTAATTAAAAGTCTTCCCAAACACAAAAGCCCAGGTCCAGACGGATTCCCTAGTGAATTCTACCAAACCTTTTAAGGAGGACCTACTGCCTGTCCTTTTCAAGCTCTTCCAGGAAATAGAAGAAACAGAAACACTCCCAAACTAGCTTCTACGAGGCACATATCACCCCTGATACCCAAAGCAGGGAGAGACAACACAAAGAAAGAAAACTACAGACCAATATCCCTGATGAACACGGATGCTAAGATCTTCAACAAAATAATAGCCAACAGAATCCAAAGACTCATCAAGAAGATTATACATCATGACCAAGTAGGATTCATCCCGGGGATGCAAGGATGGTTCAACATTCGCAAGTCAATCAACATAATACATCATATCAATAAGAGAAAAAATAAAAACCATATGATCCTATCAATAGACGCAGAGAAAACATTTGACAAGATCCAGCACCCGTTCATGATTAAAACCCTCCAGAAAATGGGAATTGAAGGGACTTTCCTCAAGATAGTTAAAGCCATCTACCAAAAGCCCACAGCGAGCATCATTCTCAATGGGGAAAAGTTGAAAGCCTTCCCCCTGAGATCAGGGACAAGACAAGGTTGCCCATTCTCACCTCTTTTATTCAATATAGTACTGGAAGTACTTGCCATAGCAATCAGAGAAGAAAAGGACATCAAGGGCATCCAGATAGGCAAGGAAGAAGTCAAGCTATCATTATTTGCAGATGACATGATTTTATACCTAGAGAACCCTAAACTCTCTACCAAAAAAACTCCTAGAAACAATAGACACATATAGTAGAGTGGCAGGATACAAAATCAACACGCAAAAAGTCGGTGGCTTTCCTATATACAAATAACGAAAGAAAGAAAGGGATATTAAGGAAACAATTCCATTCACAATCGTGCCACAGAAAATCAAATACCTAGGAATCAACTTACCCAAGTGTGTAAAGGACCTGTATAAAGAAAACTACAAGACACTACTCCAAGAGATAAAAGAGGACACAAGGAAATGGAAACATATTCCCTGCTCATGGATGGGGAGAATCAACATTGTCAAAATGGTAATACTCCCTAGAGCTCTGTACAGATTCAATGCAATCCCTATAAGGATACCCATGACATTCTTCAAGGAAATTGACCAAACAATCCTGAAATTTGTATGGAACGATAAACCCCCCAAGGATAGCTAAAGCAATCCTCGGGATAAAGAAGATGGGAGGCATCACCTTACCCAACTTCAAACTGTACTACAAGGCAGTAGTAATTAAAACAGCATGGTATTGGAATAAAAACAGACCTGTGGACCTGTGGAATAGAATTGAGTATCCTGACACCCAACCAAAAACGTATGATCATTTAATCTTTGATAAAGGTGCAACAAGTCTAAAATGGAGTAAGGAAAGCCTCTTCAACAAGTGGTGTTGGGAAAACTGGGCAGCTACATGTAAAAAAATGAATTTGGACCTGTGTCTAACACCATGCACAAAAATCAGATCAAAATGGATTAAGGATCTCAATATCAAACTTTTAATCCATAAAGTACATTGAAGAAAATATAGGAAAAACCCTCCATGACATTGAAGCTAAAGGCATCTTCAAAGATGAAACATCACTAACAAAGCAACTAGAAGAAAAGATAAACATATGGGACTACATGAAACTAAAAAGCTTCTGCACCTCAAAAGAAACAGTGACTAAGATACAAAAGCAGTCCACAGAATGGGAAAGAATATTCACCCAATACCCATCCGATAAGGGGTTAATATCCAGGATATATCAGGCACTGGTAGAACTTTACAAGAAGAAAACAAACAACCCCATCAAAAAATGGGGAGAAGAAATGAACAGAAACTTCAGCAAGGAAGAAATTCGAATGGCCAAAAAGCATATGAAAAAATGCTCATCATCACTAATCATCAGAGAGATGCAAATCAAAACAACAATGGGATACCACTTTACACCACAGAGACTGGCACATATTCAAAAGAGCAAGAACAACAAGTGCTGGCGTGGGTGTGGGGAAAAGGGGACACTCATCCATTGTTGGTGGGAATGCCGGCTGGTACAGCCTTTCTGGAAAACAATATGGACTTTCCTCCAAAGACTAGAAATTGAACTCCCATTTGACCCAGCCATACCACTCCTGGGAATCTACTCTGGGAAGCCAAAAATACGCAGCGGAAACACCATCCGTACTTTTTATGTTCATAGCAGCATTATTCACAATAGCCAGAATCTGGAGAACAACCAGAGTGCCCGAAAATCGATGACTGGATAAAGAAGCTCTGGTACATCTACACAATGGAATACTATGCAGCTGTTAGGAAAAATGAAGTTATAAAATTTGCCTATAAATGGATGGACATGGAGAAGATTATGTTGAGCGAAATTAGCCAGAAGGAGAGAGAACAGATACAGAATGACTGCATTTATCTGCATAACATAAATATATAGGTACATATTATGATACCAATATCCAAGATCAAGTGAAACATATATCAGGAGGTCCTGTCAAAGGTGGAAATTATCACAAACGTGTGGGATTCAGAGGCTAGGTAAGACAGAAAATGGAACAGTGTGCTGACAATTGTTGAGGGTACTAATGCCAACCTAGAACTGAGCATTAAATAGAGGCAAAAAGATACACATGACAACCCTTTAATGTACGTTCTGTAATCCATAGTCTGGAGGGGGAAGGAAAGAAGAGAGAGAGAGTAATGGAAAGAAATAAAGAACCTGCCATGGAGCAGGGCTGGGGGAGGGGGAAGGGAACCGGGGATGTTGGTGGTGGGAGATGGGCACTGGTGGCGGGATGGGTGCTGCAACACTGTTTGACCAAAACCCCAAATATGAACTTTTTAATTGTATAACTCTTGTAATTTTAAAAATAAAAAAAATTAAAAATTTTCAAAAAAAATAAAGAATGGAACCGTGGGTCAGTGGCACTCAAAGCAAGGGCCTCTGTTCTGTCTGCCTCCTACTCCTCCATCTTATCTTTTAAAAGCAATAGCCCTAGTTATGTGCTTTATATACTCAACATATATTTGTTTAAAATTAATATTAAATTTCTTATCTGTCTTTTTTCAAATGCCACAATACATGGTGTTCTTTTTTAGCCTGGATCATTGAGCTGGTCACTTCTCACTTTTTCATATTAAAGCTCTCATTAGATTACACTGAATATCTAGGTTTGCTTTTTTATATCTCTATTAGAATTTAACATGGTCTTGAATAAACATGAATTTGCTTCAAGAATATGTTTATGTGTCCCTGGACTCCACTCTTGGCCATACTCACCCTAGTGATTCAGACCTGGCACTCTCAGGTCTCCTGACTCTCAGAAGCCAGGGTCATATTAGAATTATTGAGGAGGAACCAGGGCTATCTTCTGTATTTATTCATTGGGATGGCAAGTGGTACTGGGAATGAATTAAGAGATTGAATTTGTATGTTCCAGTCCTTTGAACTATATTCCTTCCATCAATAATCCTGTGTGTGTGTTTGTGTATGCATGCTTTGGGGTTACACCTGAAGTATGCTGTGTATGTTTGTGTGTGTTTGTGTTTGTGTGTGTTTTGGGTCACACCTGCTCTGTGCTCGGAGCCCACTACTGGAATTCCTCAGAGGAATATATGGGGTGCCAGGGGTTGAACTTGGGTAGACCTGCCTCAAAGCAATACACATCATGTCTCAGGAACTTTTTTAAAATAACGTTTCAAACACGAGTAGCTATCACACCACCACTATGGTCATGCCAAGGGGCTTAATTCTGTCACTTTAAAAATATTCTTTGCAGAGATGTCAAACTTCAAAAAATTTTAAGTTCCCTGGTGCCCAGGCTGAGAATTCTGCTATTTTCTCAGAGTTGGGACTATCAGTCTCCCAGCTCTATGCTGTGATTTGGAAGCCCTTGCAGCCTCTCCCATCTCCCATATCTGCTACTCATTGTCCAGATCACTTAGATACTAAAGTCTCTGGCCACAACCACAAGATACCTCCTAATACTAAAATTAGGGTAACTACTAAAAAATACTGAAATTCCAGTAGGAGCATACCAAATTAGATGAGAAAGTCATATAGAAACTAAGTAAACTCAGCCAACAGAAACAGTAAAACATTACCCAACTAGCAACAAATAGCTTTTTAGTCAAGAACTCAACAACCCCACGGTCAACTGTAACAGTTTTCACATTAATAATTGATTTTTATACTAATTGACTTTAGTATGGAAACTTGCAATTAAATAAATCTTAAATCTAGACTAGTAACAACGTTTGTGTTCCTTTTTTTGTCTACACTGAAGTAAAAAAAAAGGAGCCAGAATTATAGTAAAGCAGGGAATGCTGTTGCCTTCTGTGCGACTGACACAGGTTTGATCCCTGTCATACCAAATGGTCCCCTGAGCACTGTCAGGAGAGATTCCTGAGTGCAGAGCCAGGAGTAAAGGCTGAGCACAACAGGGTGAGGCCAATAAAAACAAAATTAATTAATTGATTAAATCGATTGATTAATTAATGTTATTCATGATATTTGAAGGTAAAAATTTTGTTCATTAGTAATGTATGTGAAAATTTGCTTTATGCTAAATAATAGTAAACTTGGTAAATCTTCATTAGTCTATAATAAAACAATGCAACTCAAATATTCAAGTCTAAATATTTGTTTAAGAGTATGAAATGTAATGACCTGTTACTGAGTATATTCCTATATTAAAATAAATTATCTGACTGTCAAATTAACATTTGAAGTGAGAACACTTTGGGAAAATTAGTGTGTATGTGATAGAGGTGTCCTGCTGATTCTTGGCTTGACTGGCAATGTGAGGGGAATGTGGTGCTCCTAGGCTCTGCATTATCACTCTATTAGTGCTGGGGGTCCTCTGGGGCCGCACCTAGCAATGCTGCAAGGACAAAACACTGCTGAGGATCAAGCTGGGGTTTGTCACAAGAAGATCTGCCTGCTAAACACTCTAGAAATTTCAGGCTTCTGAAAACTTTTTTGAGAAATTTTGCTAGATTTGTAAGCCTTCTCATCGAATTATGCTGTAAAATTAATATATTCCCCAAGCATTTTTGATCTCTGGAAAAGCAGTTGCCATTGTTGAGTTATGTTCAAGTACTACAGGTTTGGTGTATTTCTTATTTTGTTTTCAATTTTAAACTCATGGCTTGGGGCATGAAGCATAGCACTTAAGCAGTGCATTTTGGTTCAACAAATCCTGGATTTGTCACTTAGAAGACATTCACGATGATGCATTATCTATTTTTAAAAACTGCAATATGATTTACAAAATAAGGAAAAAAGTAATTCTTTATAGGGTTGAAATACTCTCTGTTAGTGACCATCTTCTGCATATTTACTTTAAATACAATTCAAAAGTTAAGCCATTGAGTAATCCCTCAAGTTGATAAAACTGTTTTGCAGTTCTTTTATTATCAGAATTTATAAAAGCTGGATGGGACCTGAGGCTCCATGATTTAGTGATGTGTCTGGGATGCCGGTGGGGTCCCCGACGAGTATCAGGACAGAAGCTTTTTTTTTCCTCTGAGGGCTGTCGGGGAAAGGATGAAAACTCACGAGTCTGACGCATTTCCTAAAAAGGCTTTTAATAGTTTAAAAGCTCTACCACTGCAGTCCAATATAATGAAAGAACTCTAGCTCTGGTCAGAACTTAGACCATACAAGAGCACCCAAATCTCCCACCAAAAGAGAGAGGATCTCACCCGAGGAGGAGTCCTACCCAAAAGAAGAAGAAAAGGAGAAGGGGCCTCAAGTCAGTTCCCTTATATACCCCAAAGTAATCCTATCTGTGACAGGGAGTGTCCTGTCAACAAAGATCCCTAAACAGCTTGTAGAAAGGTGGTGTCACACCCTATTATAGGTATAAACAAGGGATTAGCCAAGTACTAATCCCTTCTTCTGAGATTATCTCTTATGTAAAACACTGGA
Source organism: Cryptotis parvus (assembly GCA_021461705.1). NCBI lineage: Eukaryota > Metazoa > Chordata > Mammalia > Eulipotyphla > Soricidae > Cryptotis > Cryptotis parvus. Next base: position 67,020 of record JAJIBD010004682.1, on the reverse strand, counting down.
GAGAGAGAGAGAGAGAGAGAGAGAGAGGAGGGCTGATATAAAGTAATACATCTTAATTTCATGGACTTCCTGTAATCTAGATGGTATCCACAAAGGTCCTTCTTATTTATTATCTGCACTAGGGTGATTCTGAGTATCTTATTCTCCACATACTGTAAAGGTCACAGTCACCTGCATGAGGGAAACTAGTATGATCCTTCCTATAACCTTAAGCGATAGTCTTAGCGTAGGCCAGAGTGGTAGTCTCCTGGTAAATTCTAACTGTCCCACGCTGGTTGCAGTGGGTATAAGGAGGAGCTGTGCCCAATCTAGAAAACATAGGGAAGTCTTAGTAGATGTATAAGTCAGAAGTTATTCAGAGCCAAGGTGACTTCTGTAACTGCCACAACCTCTAGTAGTGTTACATAGAAGAGATATCTCATTAGAATGAACCTTGGCCTAAGAACACGTAAGTAGATTGAGCTGTGAGTGGGTAAAAACAGCAAAGCTCCCAAACTAGCTAAGTCTGTCATCCAACAGTGATGTGGTTTTGCTCAGACCCAAAGATAAGGTGGTAGACATTTATAGAAGCACCAATTAAGCAAAACAATTCAAGTAACAGTGTATATGCTGATAAAATTGGAAGTCAGAACTGCACAGGATAACAAAGAATAGAAATAATTTACAATATGTTATATTATGATTGTCAAGAATACCACAGGAATAATCTCAAATAATTATTCTAACCTAGATTTAATGATAATATATAATGCGTCTTTTATATCCATTTTGGTGGGTAATTTTTCACCAAGTAAACAAATATGGCAAGGCAAACAAAATTGCAACCTACTTCAGTAGTTTCTCTTCACTGCTACATAGAAATGATGACTCAAAAGTCAATAGCTATTTGACATTCTCAGAGCATCTTCATGCTGACAGATTTGAACTTACTGAATGTCTGTTTTTAGTAAAATGGTAGGAGGAATTATCTTTTTTTTAGAGTGATCTGTTTTGCTTATTTTCAGTATGGAATAAAAAACAACATATGGGTTCTAGCAAAAAACAGTTGATGAGTATGGTTATATGAAAAAAAAAGGATTTAACTGAATTAGTTTTGCTCACAGGATTTGTTAAAATTGTAGGAAAAAAGGAAAGGCCATGATCTGATCGGATTTCATGGTCCACTTCTGTGTGTATGTTTTGATTTTCTAGAGAAGTGGAGAGGGTGAAAAGGCAGCATGCAAAAGACACACACCGCACACACACACACACACATACACACACACACAGAGTACACAATATTAAGGAAGACCTGAAGCGTTCTCTATCGTTATTTGGTGCATACATTTGAGTAGTGAGTTTGACTTTGAATTTTGCAAAACCATAAAACATTTAATTAAAGCTCTATCTTTTAACTGTATGTTTATTTTTCCTACCCTTGAAAGTTGTATTGCTTTTGGCCCCTCACCCATAAATTCATTTTTTCTTAAAACACTGATGAGTAAAAGGGACTCTAGTGTCTTATTTGTAATCAATTATTTTCCTTGATTTTCTTAGAAAGTAGAATAATAGACTCTAGTGTCATTGTTTGCTTTGAATTTCCTTAACACACTTTTTTTGGTTAGTTTTTTGGATTATACCCAGATTTTCTGCGGACTTACATCTGGCTCTGTGCTCAGGGAGCACTCCTAAAGGTCTCAATGGAACATCTGAACACAAGGGATTGAATCCAGGTCAGCTAGTTTCAAGGCAAAAGCTCTACCCACTCTACTATTACTCTGGTCCCATTTACAGACATGTTTAACCTTTACTTGATCTGAGCCATGAAAGTACACACATCATATATACACATAAGTTCATAATTTCAAATTGTTTATTTGAATTATACATATTGAGCTTGCTATCAGAGACTATTATCACTGTGAATTATTTTTGAAAGACAAATGAAAGCATTTCCTCTGAAGAGTCACAGTCTCTTAGGATTGCAGTTACTTTTATATCAAAATCTTTTTGAATTTTGTAGTGTAATCCAACACACATTTTAATACCAAGCATTCTTAAACCCATGGTAATGTCTGATTCATGAGATACTGTTGCTTATATATGATCCTTATGGAGGAAGCAGATTGTTTTTATTTTTATTTTTATTGTGCACTTGTTAATCTATTTCTAAAAGGTATTATGCTAATTACAAAACTACTCTTCACATTCAGAATTTGAATTGCTCATTTTCAAGTTTTTCTTTTTTTCGAATTGTAATCTGTTAATTACTTGTTTAATGGAGTGTGTAATTACCTACTTTAAGTTAGGAAACTGTTTCCATTTTAAAGAGAGAAACCTATTTTAGAAATGAAAGAATGTAAATGCAGTCATTTCTGATAGAGAATATAGCTCTTTACCTCTCTTAATTGTTCTAGAGGAGAACATGAGATAGAAAAACAACTAATTATATTTGCTCCTTATGTCTTCATGCACAGTGCATCAAATATAGGTGAAATGTATTACAAATTTGTCATTTAGCTACACTTTAATGAATGACTTTTTCTTTAGTTGTGACATTTAAATGAATAACCTCTAGACTAGAAGAAAAATACATGATATTAATGAAATACATTTTCAAATCTATTTTCTTTTCAAATAATTTCTAGACAAGAAAACTGAGTCATAAAGAGATTAAGTACAGGAATAAGCTATAATAAAAATGAAACAATTTAGGAAACACAAAATGATAAATACTTTTAATTGAGCTTGGGAGTTTATACATGTCTTATATAGCTTATAGAGATGATTTAATTCTAAGTAAGAAAATATAAAGAAAAATCAAGGGTGCTTTTTGTGTTAAATGTTTGGGAGCTTTGTATAACCAGTTTTTTTTTTGTTTGTTTGTTTTTTTGGGTCACACCTGGCCATGCTCAGGGGTTACTCCTGGCTCTGCACTCAGAAATTACACCTGGCGGTGCTCGGGGGACCATATGGGATGCTTGGGATCAAACCTGGGCCGGCATGGGTCGGCCGTGGTGCAAAGGCAAATGCCCTACCCGCTAGACTATTGATCTGGCCCCATAACCAGTTTAAGTTAGATTAAAATTGTTTATTTTCCCTCAATCAGAAATATAAAGTTGACACTTTATATTTGGAATCTATCAGTGGTTGGAATCATTGCTTAGAAAAAATTTGCTAATATAATGCAACTAATTAATTTATATAATTATAAGGAATAAAGCAGAATAAAACTATTTGTGGTTTAGTTGTTTTTCAGATGACTCAAAATTATGTCTTTCCATGTAGAGAGGTGCTTATTAAACAATGAGCCTTACAGAATTTCTTATAATCACCTAACCTGATTCCCTCACCCACCCTAATTCTTCTGTAGCCTTGATCATGAACCGTTAATTTGTAGCCTGTAAAATTTGTGAAATTCAGAATCCTGGCAGCCAGTCAAATGAAAGTTAAACAGCTGTAGCTCCTTCAAATTTTATATCCATTAATTTTTTCTAGTGGTTTCTGGAAGTTTCTACATGCAAGGATATGGCATCTTTATTCACCTGCTTTTCCATATAAAAATAAATTGTTTCACACTGAGTGTATATTGAAATTATTCAGACCTGGGGCTGGAGCTATAGTCTAGCAAGTAGAGCATTTGCCTTGCACATAGCTGACCCAGGTTCAATCTCCAGCATTCCATATGGTCTCCTGAGCACCACCAGGAGTAATCCCTGAGTTCAGAGCCAGTAGTATCCCCTGAGCATTTCTGGGTGTGACCGAAAAGGAAAATAAATTATTCAGAGGTTATTATCAGGGACGCTGTCTCATTTGCCAAGGCATCGAAAATCAGATGGGCTGGACATGTAATGCGATTTGGAGATGACCGCTGGACTAGAGCCATTACCGACTGGATCCCACGGGATGTCAAAAGATCACGTGGCCGCCCACCTACAAGATGGTCAGACTTCCTTGTTAAGACCCTGAAGGAACGATTTGAAGCTCTTCATATTCCTGAATCAACCAGATGCCATTGGGCTACATTGGCATGTGATAGGGTCCAATGGAAATGTTACTGGCGCCCGCTCGACAAAATCGATGAATAACGGGATTCAAGTGATCAAGTGATCAAGTGAGGTTATTATTTACCTTCCAAAGGTTTCGGAGGCAACTGATAATAGTTTGGGGTAATAATAATAAAATCAAAGTGTTGGAAACAAAGTTGAGAAAGTTGGAGTGGAAAATATTCATTAGATCAGAAAATACCAATGCAAACTTGGATATTTATTTAGCAGCACATCCCTCATGGTGTGGGGTTCCTCTGACTTCTTCAGAGGGCTCTGATGAGATGATGGAACAGGACTAGAACCAGCCTTCCCTCCCGGGTGCCTTGTGATCAGATGGGCACAGGGAGAGCTGAGCACAGGCATACCGTTTTCCACATCCCGACTCCCCAGCTTGGTAGAACTCCACCCTGCAGAAAAGCTGAAATTTCCCCAACTTGCTTGGCCACTTTGCAGCCATGAAGTTCATCAATAAATGCATGAAATGAGAGGTAACTACAAGAGTATCCCACCGCACGGCAGAGCCTGGCAAGCTACCTGTGTCGTATTTGGTATGCCAAATACCAATAACAATTATAGGCCTCATTCCCATGACCTGATGGAATGGTTTGAGGCTCTTTATGTTCCTAGAGCGAGCAGATGCCCTTGTGCTACACTAGCATGTGACAGGATTTATGGAGATGTTACTGGTGTCCGCTCAAGCAAATTGATGAACAACAGGAAGACAAGTGATACAAGTGATAACAAGCACAGGATTTTGTGAAATTCCAATTAAAAAATTGAGAAAGTAATAATCTGTCAACTATGAAGTATGAGATGATGATGACTTTGTAGGGGCAAAATTGACAATTAATGGCACATCCTGTCTTGTGCACTAATAGTACTATTAGAAAATGTATGGGGACTTATTAGGAAATCTTTTATTTATCAGTATTATAATTAAAAAGAAATCAAGCAAAAACATAGAAATAAAATACAGAAAGACAGAGAGATAGGAAAGGAAGAAAGGAAGAAAATAAGGAAGGAGAAAGAAAAGAAAGGCATACATAAACCAAGAAGCTATGTCTCATATATGCAGGAAAAAGCAATAAACAGAAATATTTCTTGAGAATACTAACACATTGAACTTGCTGGATTTGCTAGAATGCTTTATTTACTTTTTCCCCTATAACAATAATTCTGTAATTTTCTTTTTTTAACTTTATTTAAACACCATGATTTGCAAAGCACTTAGTTTTTCACAATACAGTTGTTAGAAAGATTAATCGTTCAGCACCAATCCCACTACCAGTGTTCCCTTATCACCACCAGAGACCTTATATTTACTTACTACCCCCCAATCCTGTGCCTGCTCTCCTTAGCCAGCACTAGTTATATTGACCATTACCGCCCATATAAGGAAATGGTATTGATAAGTTCATGACTTTTTTTCTGGGTTATTATGTTCAAGTCTAGCCAATTTGAGTTCTTCATTCACTTTTTGAGTTTCTAGAATGTAGTGATTTTGTACTAGTCAACCCCAAACTCACCTCCACTACATCTACAGTCAATAGTTATTTCAATTTATTTTCAACCTCTGTTTGAATTTGTACTACACATACACTGAATAATCTATTCTATATTGCTTGTAGGAGCTAATTCTCTAAATACGGTCCAAGAATATATTCTTAGACAAAAGTCAATGGAGATTATTAAATATCCATTGTGTCATTTTAGCATGCTGCATAGAAAATTATTGATATGTTCCCACAGAACACGCATTGTGCCCACACACTTGTGACTGTATGCCCCATACTTCTATGAAATGTGATGGGATATCTGGTACATCAATATACCAGGCTTCAAGATATTGTGCAGGTGCTCTGAGGTCATGTGCCACTGGGAGAAACTTCAGAAACTCTTCTGTCTGCCTCCCTGGATCATGGCCGACATTGTCAGCAGCAGTTCTGAGTGGACCCACCGGTCCTTTTGGAGGGGACATGAAAGTGGGAGAAGGGGCCCTCGCTCCAGCTCCATGGAAGCCTGGTGAGCTTAGCTGCTCGAATTTGCATACCTTGGTTTTGGAATCAACTTCTTTCTTGGATGGGACTGTGACAAGCTGTGGAGTTTGAATTCTGAAAATAGCTGCAATTGTGGTGCATGAGGTTTTTCTGAATTCTAAGTGTCTATCAAGGAGGCAGGAGAGGAACAGAACCTGCCCCAATTCAGGACGATTCATGGTTGGCCAAGCAGAGTGAGATCCGGCAGGAGCTATTCCGTGCATGCTAGAATTCTTTATTTAAACCATTTTTAAGATGTGTTTAAGAGCAAAGACAATAATGGCTTAAAACTTGAAGGAAAGTAATAATTTAATGAAATTAAGTAGAAAATAAAAATAATGAGATAAACATTATTTTTTTTTTTTTGGTCACACCCGGCTATGCTCAGGGGTTATTCCTGGCTCTGCACTCAGGAATTACTCTAGCGGTGCTCGGGGAACATATGGGATGCCGGGGATCAAACCTGGGCCAGCATGGGCCGGCTGTGTGCAAGGCAAATGCCCTACCCGCTGGGCTATCGCTCTGGCCCCATAGACATTATTAAAAGAAGCAAAATAATTATTGTGAAACTGAAATTTTGAAAAATAAATGAAACATTCAATACAATGTTCAGCAACAAATTTGAAATGTAAGAGGATAATAAGTGATTTTGATAAAGTTCAACTGAAATTCTCTAGTCTGAGGAGTAGAGAGAAATAAAAGAAAGAAAAATGTCTGAGAAACATGTAGCACTTCATTAAATGCACATATTATATATGTAATATAAGTTAAAGAAATACTCTTGAATACTGCACAAATGAGATGCTTAATTATGTAAAAGAAATAATAAAATGTGAACCAGTAGCTCATCATACTATAAAACTTAGGAAGCACGTTCACCTTAGATTTTAAATGTTATTTATGTGTTTTGTGATGCCAGGGATCAAACCCAGATTCTGCACTTATTAAACATGTGCTCTTCTATGTATTTGACTCCTGATAGAAACTTTAAAAGAGTTCATTTCCCAGTCAGTGAATTCTATGCCAATTATGAGCAGCTCAAAAAAAAAAACTATGTAGCTGCCTATTGCATGCAGAACATATTATTCTCTAACCCATCTCTGTAAAATTATATGCTATTTTTCAATTAGATTCATAGAAAATTAAACTATTTTTTTCTCACTTGAGCCCTTCATGACAGGATATGTATTTTCCTCTAGCTATATTGATTTGCTTTTGCTGATTTGTTTCGTCAGAATATATTATTAGAGAGATTCATCTCCTGTTTGTACAGATACAAGGTTTATAAAATAAAAGAGATAGGAAAACTTTCTGCAAATAACATCTAATAGGTTTTAATATACTGAATTAAAATATATAAAAGTGAGAGGAATTATTTTGATTAGTAATCAGAAAGTCTTTCGAGGAAGAAAATCTTTTTAATTTAATGAATTTCTTTTTGTTGAATCTAATCCTATGTCACATTTTACACATTCTTCTTTTAGTTAAATATGTAAGATGAATGATCTATTTATTGAGAATAGAAATAACTTTTCAGATCGTAGCTTGATTTATGTAAGATTATGAGATATAGACACATACTGTATTAAATAAGTTAGGTTTCACCTAGATATTCAGTTCTGATACAATTCTATCACTTCTTCTGTTTACATATACATGTATTATGTATATAAATGATTTTATGTTATCTTTTAATTTTTGCTTTCAGCAATTATTTTTTATTTATGCCTTCATTACTGTGTTTAAAATAGAATATTATATTATTCATTTCCTGAAACTGCAGAAATGCATATTCTATTGTTACATAAAGCTGTATTATTTTATTTGATACATAACTCTTGCAAATAAAAAAACTAAAATTTTAATGATGTGAATTGGTATTTACCAAATATCAACCCAAAATACTATTTATATTACTTGATACTCTATTTGGTAGTCATTAAAGGTATTTAATATATTTGAAAGGGTATAGGTATTGCTCAGTACTAAGAATATTTCTTTCATAGGACAACTAAACATATATTTTTAAGAAAGTCAGTTTTCGACAGGATGAAATTATGAGGTGAGAGTAGATTGGCCCCATGTTTTACCATAGGACACCTAAAAGAATTGCAGTTTGTTGGTTGAAGAGTCATCAAGATTCAGCACCTTGAAGAAAGAAAAATACATTTAACTACTGATTGACTAATGAACATCTGATTCCTACTAATCAGTGGAAACACACAATTCAGCTAATCACATGAGCTAAGTAATGCAAATTTGGAACATTACTGTCTATCCTTGTCATGGATAAACCAGTGATATATTTGTTTCCTATCAAAGGCTTATTGAGAAGGGTGCTTCTTCATAGTAAGTAATCAGGATATTTCATTTCCACCTCAGGTTTCCAAAAGGCATGATCTTAGAAAAAACACAACATTATCAGGATATTATAAAATAATTTCACTCGTGATTATATATTTCAGTCTGCTAAGACTCTCTTTCCTTGTGATAGGTACTGCAGTTTTCTCTCATTTGCAATTTCAGTGATTCCAGTCAATATATTATCTTGGACTAGACTGCTCTATGCGCATTTGTCTTACATGGTCTAAATAAAATAATATCATTCATAGTTTGCTCCATAAGGAAAATATCACTCAAGGTATGTTCAAGTATATTGTATCATTGTTATATTCTTAATTTTAATATTCAAGTTTGATCACTATCTACAATAGCTTCTTATATAAAGAGCAGAAGATAGATGATTGACTAAGTATCACAAGGGAATTTTAAACGCAATGTGTATATATATAATCTTAAAAGCAATGTGTATGTGTTGGAGGACAGGTTTAGCTATTCTGGGAGTTTTGTTGTTTTGCCCACTCCCAGCTTAATCTACTTAAGTCAAGTTTCATTCTAATAAGACTTCTCTTCTATGTAAACACTGCTAGAGGGTGTGGCAGTTACAGAAGTCACCTTGATTGAATAACTTCTGACTTATACATCTACTAAGACTTCTATGTTTTCTAGATTGGGCACAGATCCTCTTTATACCCACTGCACCCAGCGTGGGACAGTTAGAATTTACCAGGAGACTACCACCCTGGCTACGCTGAGACTATAGGAAGACTATAGGAAGGATCATACTAGTTTGCTCTAAGCAGGCGAGAGTGACCCTTTCAGTACACGAGAACAAGATACTCAGAATCACCCTGGTGCAGATAATAATAAGAAGGACCTTGTGGGTACCATCTAGATTACATGAAGCTCATGAAATTAAGATGTATTACTTATATCAGCCCTCTCTCTCTCTCCAGTGTTTTACATAAGAGACAATCTCCTTAGTCCTTGGTATAACCTTTGTTTATACCTGCAATAGAGTGTGGCACTACACTCTGTTTAGGGTTCTTTGTTGACATGACCCTCCCGGTTGTATTACTTGGGTGTATACAAGGGGACTGACTTGAGGCCCGTTCACCTTTTTCACTTTTACCTTTTGGGCCTTTTAGCTTTCGGCTTTTGGCTTTTTGCTCTTTGGCCTTTTGCTCCTTCTGGGTAGGGCTCAGCTCGGGTGAGATCCTCTCTCTTTGGTGGGAGACTTAGGCTCTTTTGTATGGTCTAAGTTCGGACCAGAGCTAAAGTTTGTTCATTATATTGGAGTGCTGTGGAAGAGCTTTGTACTATTAAAAGCCATTTTTGGAACTGCACCAGACTCGTGAGTTTTCATCTGTTCTCCCGGCGTCCTCGAAGGTAGAAGACAACCTCTGTCCTGACACTGTCGGGGGAGCCTGGCGGCGTTCCCCCGTCATGTATGCATAATGTATAATAGGTAAGTAAATCAGAGCTTTACCTAGAAAGCTATTTTTTACCCTAAAGACTTTCTAAGACTTTATCTTTATACTTACATTTTGTATTAATATGATTATTTTACATTGTGGTGTTACTATTTTTGTTTATTTTCCTTAGGGCTAGCTGTTTATTTATTTATTTTCTTGGTTTTATGTTTCTTGTTTCTTAAATAAAAAGTAACCAAAAGACACTTCAATATATATCAACCAAATGTGGATAGATTTTTTTTAATTTAAATATGGCCATAATTTCAGTTTTTCTATACTTTTAGTCTGTTCTTCTAAAAATAAATAAGATGGGAACCAAGAAATCTTTCTAGCAAAATTATCAAAATACCCAATTCCTTGAGAGTGGGTATAATTGCAGGTGCCCATAGTTTCCATATAATATTACATTTGTTGAGCACAAACATTTTGCTCCCATTTTATATTTTATAGTTTAAGTAATTTCAAGATAAGTCTGACACATTTATTATGACATAGTATGGTTGCACAGTCAGATGGAAGAAAGGAAAATTCCTTAAATTGAAAACATACTTGGGAATTCTAAATTGCCAAAACAGCACAATTAAACAAACACAATCTATCGTTCTCAATTAGCAAAAAAAAAAATTAGATAAATTATGAAGAGACCATTTTTAATGACTTTACTATATGGAGCAGCCACATATTTTTTGAAGTAAATATTATTGGTTTAAAATGTTTATAGTTATGTCATTTCTTTACAAACTGAAACAGCTGTGTGCTGGTCGTCACTACACTATATTCAGAGTAATCAAAACCAGTTTTCGTGCTTTGAAGAATGAATAAATGCATGAAAATTAGAAAGCCTGCTATGGTAAGAAAACTACTGTTTGGGTGAAATATTTTCAATTTGTGTAGATAGAGAAAAAGTGTCCTGAAATTAAAATGGAACTACAATTTTTAACTTGAATTTTAATCAGTCAAAAAGATGCAGAGTAGATAAGAATCACTTTCATATATACATAAAAAGATAAATATCATCTATAGACAGCCTTAAAATATAGGCATCTGTAATATAACATAACACATATATATTGAGTCTATAAATACATGAATAAATATGGAAACACAAATATAGGAATTTCATTATTGTTGTGCTTTTGTGTGAATGATGATAGTTCTGTGTGAACTATCCGATTATTTGTGTATGAATAAAACACATAAAATAAATATGTGCTGCATGCTAAAGTATGATACACAGATACAAGGGGCAGAACTGCTACCAGTTCTCCCCAGTTCATCAGTTAATGAATGAACTGAGTGCCTACCTACTACAGAGAGTATCCCTCCCGCATGGAAGAGCCTGAGAAGCTACTCATGTTGTATTCAATATGCCAAGAACCGATGATAGACCTCATTCCCATGACCTGAACGAATGGGTTGAAGCTCCTCATGCTCCTGTAGTGAGCAGATGCCCTAGAGCTACACTAGCATGCAAAAGGGACAAATAGAGATGTTACTGGTGCCCACTTGAGCAAATTGATGAACAATGGGAAGACAAGTTATACAAGTGATGCTAAAATATAATACAAAAAAGAAAGGAAGGTATTGTCATTGCCATCAAGCTTTTCAAAATTGAACTGCTAAAGTTAGGGTATTTTGGTGGGGCAGTCTGGGGAAAGGAGAGGGGGTATGGCCTTGGGTTCACCAAATTAGGTCAGAGTCCTCCCTTGACTTAAACAAAATTAACACTGACAACTGGATTAAATCAATTAGTATTGCTGAAAGACCCATTGACTAGGACACTAGAATGCTAGAAAGGTCACAGAGGGGAAATTAGTTCCACTGTCTCTCCGCCACAGGTGCCTATTGGAGCAAGTCCCTGCAGTTCAGAAGGAAACAATAAATGGAACTTTGCCATGATAATTAACCTACAGCTGAATCAGGGTTATAAGGTATTATTCATTGCCCTCGTGAGACTGGGACGACAGGGAATTTCCAGTATCCCAATTATATAATCCTTTTCCTCCAAGAGTGGGTCAGGGAGCTGGTGTGACAGGTCAACCTCTGGATCCTGTGTGGGGAAATGTCATTTCAGCCTCTTCTTCAGAAATAGATTCTGAGGGAGAGCATGTTCCTGAGTCAAACTGAAATCACACTCAAATTCTCCAGCACAGCCATCAGTGATCTCTTAGGTCAATCACAGAGACCAAATTCCTACCATTTCACTAACTTCAGCAAACTCCTGGCAAGTAGCAAACCTCCCACACAATATGCAGTCCTTCTCCTACATGTTATGCTTCTGTTCCTCACAGCAGGACATTGTCTGTGACTGAGGTCAGAACTTCCTCTTAAGCACCTTCCCCTCACCCTCCTTCCCCCACCTGCCACAAATCACCTAAACAAACAGTTTTGATGACTGTGTTTGAACTAGGAACTTTCAGATAGGTGACCTTTAACCATTAGTTTCCTCTCAGTTCACTCAGCACTTAGTCTGTAATCTCTTGGCCATTTGCTATCTTGAAGCCAGGATTTCCCCTCAGGCTTGACTTGGCATACAATTGCTTTCAGTCACTCACACATTTAATCACTGCTGCCTCTACTGCTGGGATTTGGTGCAATAGTGCCTCAGGAACTCAGAGTCTCATTCTGTCTCACTCAGTAAGCTTGGCTGAACTTGGCAGAGTTCCTGGCACTGGGAATTGCTGACTATGTGCCCCTGGTCTCAAGCCAGGCCTACTTAAACATGGCATACAGGAGCATTAGGGCGCTCATGGTTTTGAACATTTGGCAGCATCCCAGGTTCTGTTCAAAGCTGGTGCCACAGGCTCGCTAAATTGGCAGCATTGTACCACAAGACTCAACCCAGGTCTGCATGAGAACAGAGTGACCATGGCCAGCTAATAGCAAGCAAAATATCTCAGTAGCTATGAAAGGCAGCTTGGTGATAGAATAGAACCAGATACTATTGGGTTCTCATGAAATAAGCCTAGTCACTGACCATACCAACCAGATGTTGACATTAGAACCACTGCCAGAAACTAATAACTGTGGCTTGCAGGCCACTCTCCAGGCCAGCAAGGTCCTTATGGCCCTGGCCATTATAGATCATAATACGCACAAATTTCTAATGGCCATCCAAATCCACAAAGTTTCAGCAACATTGCCTTTGCCCTGCTTTGCCATCATTAAACTAATTGTTGTATAGATGACACAAAAATCAGAACACCCCTGTTTCTCACCTAGAAACAGGCTCAATGAAGAGAGGATTTAGCCATAGAGGAAAATGAAGATGAGAGCTGTCAAAAGACCCCACACATTTGAACTATCTGAATTCCCAGCTGAAGGCTTCAAAGCAATAATTAATATCATGCTCATTTGAAATATAAAAGTTGTGGGAAAAATTATTGTATACTTAGAAATCATTAAGAAAAAGTTTATACTGCAGTTGAACTAAAAACTTAATTGAGAACCTAAAAAGCAAAATGGAAAGGGTTAAAGAAAGAATGAGAGAACTCAAGATAAGCAAAGAGATCATTTAAAAAGAACAGGATATAACAAACCATACACTCCGCTGCTATATGGATGGATCTGGGGAGCATTATGTTGAGCGAAGGCAATCAAAAGGAGAGGGACAGACAATGATCATTCTCATTATTGGGATATGAAGGTACAAGGCCTTCATATTTGGTATAATAAATCCCTAAGGGCAACAGTAACTGAGAACTAGTCTCCATTAGGAAGTTTACCTTTGGAAGGTTAGGGGCAAGGACTACGCTGGGAAGCAGGACAATGAAAAAATGGTGTAAGGAAGTGGACACTTTGGTAGAGGGTATGTTGTTAAAATGTGCATGGAATTCTGTCTTTAGCAGTATTGCAAACCATGGTACTGAAAATAAAATTTTGTAAAAAGCAGGAAAAGTAAAATCAGAGTAAATAAAGAAAATACAAGAGACCCATGGAATATAAGCTGACCCTTTGCTCAACTTAAAGTCTATCAATATAGTTATATCAGGGCAAGTAGAAAGAGAGGAAAGAAAGAAAAATAATTATTTTTAGTTAACAAATTAATAACTCATAACTTCCTCAATGTGAAGATGTAAGTGTTATTCATATCCAGGAAGCCTAAATATTTCTAAACAAATCAAGCAGTAACAGAAAATCACTGCTTTATAATTGATTACACTTGATAATTGATCAAATAATTTTATGTATAATAAATATATTTATGACTCCATATCATTTATTTATAAATTATATATGCTGATGTGATGAATATATATATATATGCATAGATATATAAACTTTTTTATGATTATGATCTTCCGTTCATCATCTATTTGCTAGAGCGGGCACCAGTAATATCTCCATATGTCCTCTCATGCTAGTAAGAACCCAAAGGCATCTGCTTGCTCCAGGAACATAAAGAGCCTCAAACCATTATATTAGGTCATGGGAATGACCTAATATGAATGTTACTGGTATTTGGCATATCAAATACAACATGAGCAGCTTGCCAGGCTTGCTGTGCAGGTGGCATACTGTTGTAGTCACCTCTAAATAAAGCATTTATTGATGAACCGTGCGGCCGCTAGTGGCGCGCAAGCGGGCTGTGATAGTCTGGTCTGCTAAAACTATTAAACTTTAAAAAATTGTTTTTGTTTGAATGTTCTCTTAGAAGGATCAGGAATGGCTGAGAGTGGAGCACCTACCTTGCAGGCATAAGTCCACAAGGTCAAACCCAGTGTACCAAGAGTACCCAGAGTTCTATTAAGCATTACTGTGTACAGCCCTAGATGTCTTTAGCATCACAGCCAAGAGTGATCCCCAGAAGCCCTTCTGTTTGTGATCCCTGGTGCCACCAATGTGCAATCTCTGGGTCACCACAACCGAGTATGAGCAGCCCTTTGGTGCCATCATCATAGCACAGAGGGTAGGGTTACTGGCATTGCACACAACCAACCAACAACGGAATGATATTGAACTGAATGAATTGTTGCATTTTTTCTGCAAAATGGATTAAAAAGAAAAGCATTAGTTAAAGCAAAATAACTCAGAATAAGAAAAAGCTACCACTAGAATGTGAAGAAGATATTACTTAAACATTTTGGAATAGAGCCTCCACAACCAGAAAAGCTGGACAAGAGACAGACCAGACCCACAGCTGTGCCACTTGACCCAAGTGGAGCAGCCCATGGAGTTTTGGAGGACAGTAAATGACTCAGCCCCTGGCCGAGTCCAACATAGCTTCTAGGGTTGGCAGACACATGAGTGGTGGCCACACTGGCCAGTCTTGGAGTGGGTATTTGGGCTCCTCCCCCATTCCTCCACCTCCATGTCAGTGGGCAAGGCTATGAGCTGGTAGCCTCCACAAACAGCAAAGTTGGACAAGAGACAGACCAGACCCATAGCTATGCCAGTGTGCTGTGGCAGAGTGGCCTTTTGACAGGCTTAGATAATAATGAAGGTCAGGACCAGGTCCTTCCCAGGATCTTTCACATTTATACACTGTAATGTTCATTGTAGTTGCAACACACTGGGGAGACTGATGGGGAATAGGTAATTATAATGTCACACTAGAACTCACTATTGAATATACATAGAGAATTACCTCATAAACCATTTTATCTTTAGGGCAAGTCACAGAGTATAAGAGATGAGAGTGAGAAATAACAGAGACAGAAACAGAGAGAGAAAGAGAGAAAGAAAGGGTGCCTGCTATAGGGGAAGTCTAGGTTTGGGTGGGAGGGAGTGTGGGGACATTTGTGTTGGGAATGGGGCACTGGTGGAGGGCAGGGTGCTGGAACACTGTATAACGGAGACCGGATTATGAACATCCTTGTAATTGTATCTCTCATAGTTGTATAATAAAAATTAAAACAAATGTTTTGGAATGAATTAATAAAATGATAGATTTTTTCAGTGAAAACAAACTGTTAGACTCCTGGCCAAAATGGTTTCGTAAGTGGATTTGTTTGTGTATATAAAAGGTGTTATAGGCAAAGTGGAGGGGCATTGGGACTTTGATAATTTTACTTTAAAACAATATGTGAGCACATTTGTAATATTTTGTTGCCCATTGAATCAATTCCTCCACATGATCTATGAAGGATGTGGCAAAATCTTGCAAAATTTTATTATCTCAGAACATTCTCATGACAAACATGCCTATGAAAATTTTTGGTAAGAAATTATTTGTTTCAAAGTTTACATTCCAACAAACTGAGCATCATTTAGCATATCTTTGTTTTTTTTTTTTTTTTTTTGCTTTTTTGGGTCACACCTGGCGATGCTCAGGGGTTACTCCTGGCTCTGCACTCAGGAATTACTCCTGGCTGTGCTCGGGGGACCATATGGGATGCTGGGGATCGAACCCGGGCCGGCAGAGGCTGGCCGCATGCAAGGCAAACGCCCTACCCGCTGGGCTATCGCTCCGGCCCAATTTAGCATATCTTTGTAAAGTATCACTGTATCACTGTCTTCTCGTTCATCATCGATTGCCTCAAGCGGGCACCAGTAACTTCTTCATATGTCCTGTCTCATGCTAGTAGAGGCCAAGGGCACCTACTTGCTCCAGGAACATAAAGAGCTTCAAACCATTTCATCAGGTGATGGAATGAAGTCTAAAATTGTTAATGGTGTTTGGCATATCAAATACAACATGGGTAGCTTGCCAGGTTCTGCCGTGTGGGTAGCAACTCTTGTAGTCATCTCTAAATCCAGCATTTATTGATGAACCGAGCGGCTGCAAGAGCCAGGCTGTGATAGGCTGGTCTGCTGGGTGGAGTTCTGATGAGAGGAAAGTCCGGATGTGGAAAATGGAGGCCCTCATGGAGTGGGGTGGGGGTCATCTGGCTTGTTGCAAGGCTCTGCTGGGGTGGCTGGTCAGGGCTAGAACCTGCCATCCCTCCTGGGCACCTCGTAAGTGGCTGGGCACAGGGAGAGCCAGTAGCAGCTCTGCCCCATGTCTGTGAGTCTCTATCTTTGTAAAGTATAAAGAAAAATGTAAATTATTTTCTATAAGACAATCAAAGTATCACTTTGCTTCTGTGCTACATGTTTATATGAGATTGATTTTTCTTCAAATCCTTCAAACAAAATAACATACCGAAAACACCCTGAAACTAGTACAGGATAAAGGCATCTATCTTGGCTTTTACATTTTATGACTTAGGAATTTTATGCCAGTTTTCTCACTAATTCAAATTCTGTAGATTATTTTAAACTGTGCTCCAATGCAGGTTTCTTCAACAGAAGTAGTTATCAAGCTTTCACATTGTGTTGAATATTAAGTATTAACTATTGTAGAGTTAACATCTAAAGATAGAAGAGAAACTTTTTTGTTAATGATACTTGCTTTTAAAATGCACAAACAACATACAAACACACATGGATATAATGATCTGAATGTCAGGTAAAGGGCTGTAGTTTGGTGCAGAAAACATCTCTAACACACAAACACACACATACACACGTGATGAGCTTATAAATAAAATGTCTGTAAGAAAGTAAGACCTTTGGTAAAGAAGATACAGAAGTGTTTCAAAAAAGATAGAGCTAAATAAAACTACCAAAAAAAATAGAACAACTGATTAAATACCTAGACTAATAAATATTATGATGACATTGCTGTACACATAAAATATAAAAATCTTTGAGTATAACATTCGTAATCACAATATACCCCTTCCTTCTCAAGAAACTTTAAGCTTTTCTTTAAAGAAATAAAATTTAGGAAAAAGAAACAAAGAAATAAGACTGGTTATAGAGTAGTTTAGATATAGTAGTAAGGAAAATAATCTCTTGGTATATGTCTTTTAAGGGAAGACTGAGGTAGAGAAGAAAGGTCTCAATGACAAAGGAAGGAATCAGTTTCAGCCAGAAACAATGATAAATTAAAGCACTAGAGACATGAGAGAAATATTTCTGTGAACCAGAAGCTGAATGAAAGTCATTGTGGAACTACACAGGAAGAATGCGATTTTGTTAGAGATATACACAGAGTCAAAGCATGTAAGCAGTGGAGCAGAGCAGAGGTTACTGTGATCAATAAAGTTGGTGAGTGAAGTGAAGAGGGATAGATTAAGAAGATAACAATAGGCAAGGTGAGCTCATGTAAGCCCTTGTAGTTCTCATGTAGATTTGAATACCATGTTAAGACATGTGAGGCCCCAGAAAGATTTCAAACTTTGACAAAGAGATTAATTATAGCTGATTGACAATTCATTTAAAGTTGGAAAGGATAACTTGTAAAATAAAAAGAAAACATGGACATGGTTGATTTCATGTACAAAAAATCAGGGAAAAATAAGCTAATATCAAAAGATAAACTCTAGAAATAGAAACCTTAGTATATTTAATTAAATTTACTTACTTTAATTAACCCAATTTACTTAAATTAATTAACTAAAATCTTAATTAAATTATAAATAAGCAATAGAAAATATTTATGTCTTTTACTTATATATTTATTTTTATATAATTTAATATATTTATAAAATGAATTAAATAGAAAACAGATAATTATTTTATATGTTTATATTTATTAAATTAAATATATTTGTTAATATATTTTATTTATTTATTTATTAGTTATATAGAAGTATAACTAATCTCTTACTTTTCACTTCATTTATTTTAGGGTGCCACTTTCATTGAATATTTATCATTTTTTATTCTATTTTGGTGTTTTAAAACCTTAAGTCATGTGTATATGCATTGTTTTATAAACAGCCATATCACTTTTTGAGTAAAATAATCTTTTAAATCTAGACTTGTGATATAAGCCATAGCATACCCGAGATACGCTGGGTGTAGTTCAAAAAACCAAATCGAAGTATATATTTTTTTAGTAATGTTGCTTCTCTCCACCAATGAATTCAGAACCCAAGTTCTCTGTCACTCATCAGCCTTATTTATAGATAGATGCAATTTACATTCAACTGTTGTACTGTCCTTCAGTTTTGAATTCAAAATTGTGCTACATACTTTCATTGTTCATATGTTCTCAACTGTGTATAATTATTGATGTCTTTTTCTCATTGCCTAGGTGATTTTTCCATATAGCATATTAAGAAAAATAACAAGTTTAACATTGTGGAACTGGAAAATGTAAACTAATAAGTTAGTCTATATAAATCCTCCAAGAGAGAAACAATTAGACCATACTATATATGGAAGGTAGATTTATGCTGAAAATATAAAGAGGAAAACCCTTAGCACATATTTATGGAACATATGGCATGCTAGAACTGTGAAGTAATTATTTTATGACTTTGTATTCCACAGTAAACTTATTATATTATTTCATAATTGTTATTGCAATTTCTCATCATCACGTCAGATAAAGTTATGACCTACTTTGTGTGGGTCAATATTTCAGGCACTGGAATTAAAAAATGATATATTTTTTTTTCTAAAATAAGTCTTGGAAGAAAACTTTTCACTTACTGTACACTTACTTTGCACATTTTTGTCATCAAAATTTTCTTTTCACCATGAAAGAAACAATGCACATTTAATATGGATTGAGAAAACATGTCAACAGATGCTAGAGGAGATCCTTAGTAGAGAAACATTTTGATAATATGGGAATAACATATATTTTGTTTATAGCACATTTAAGGATGTGGCTTTAAAATAAGGCAATACTTTATTTTTATCCACTTATAATTTATCTATGTTTACATAGTACTTTAAAGGTTCAAATTTTTATACCTATAAAATTACAGAATAATTCTTGCCGTAAAGAGGGTAGTTAATATCATAATCTTATGAATGTTGCAGGAGTCTGACACACATGAGATTTGCTAATACTTCATCTGTAATAAGTTGATCTCACATTCTTACCTTTTGTTCAAAGACCTTCCCACCACTTTGTTCATTATTATCTTTAATCTAGAAAATTAAAGAAAACATAAGGAATTCTCAAAGTATTAATAGAAATCAATTTTGATATTCTTAGTATTAAATATATTAAAAGAATCTATTATATTTGAAAATAAAATTTATCTGTGATTAGTAAACATTAGTTATGAGAAAGGATGGGATTTTATTTCAGGAAATATTTAGAGCATTTAAAATAATAGAAGCCGTCATTGAGTATTAAGCATGAATTGTAGTTTCTCCCTGGATAGCCTTATCCCCCATTAGAAATGAGGAAAGAAACGGCAAGTTTCTCAGTCATATCAAGCAGCATGCTTAGCTATTATCCACAGTAAGCACTGTAGCTAATTATGCAAGAAATTAGCAATTTCCAGTTCTCTGAGATGGCCAGGATTTAGTTTAGAAACTCAGTAGAAAGAACACATGAAAATATGCTGGAAGCTGCCTCCGTATATGATGTTGTCAGAGAACAAGCAGCTCTCCTGCGAGGTCACCAATGGGAACATTCACAACATGATCGTTGATCTGACCTCTTGTTAAAACAGATAGGTAAGAAAGCAGAAAAGTGAATTGTTCACAGCGACTTATCATTTCTTAGTCAAAAAAATTTTAAGTGTGTACATGATTCATAAAGTCTAGGTGAAATCACATAGTTACAGAAATCGAGACTCTGCTCTGCCAACTCCTTTCATCACACTTATATGAATCAGTGATGTAACTGTTTGAGCTGATAAAGTGGTCAATCATCCAAACAAAAAAAAACTTATTAAAGATCACTGGGATATCCTGACCATGGATAGTATGGCTCAACCATACCGGATATGTCACTTCTACCACACACACACACACACACACACACACACACACACATACACAGATGCACACACAAATGTTGTTGGGTGAAGAAACCATGACATGTGTCCATTATACAATAAACAATTATCGAGAAAGTAGAATTTCAGACCATTGAATTATAAGCATCCCCTCTTGTTCATTTAGAAGGTAGGGCATCTTTCTCCAGACATTGAATCCTGGTAGATGCTGTGATAAATTTTTCAAAGCATTGAGATAGAAGTAATACTTCCTTCATTTCAAGACTTCTAAGTTTCTGTTATCAGTTACCTGCTTCCAACTGGGGTCAACATCTTCAGTTGTATAATTACTATAAATAATAATAAAATATTCAGGTTGTTATTAAAACATTGCCCACAAGTATACTTTAAAAAATAGCACACACTGTGCCAGTAAGTCTTAAATTACTAATATTTTTGTGAATACAGCAGGTCTTTCTATGATTTCTTTCCAATCTTTTCAGCAAAGTCTGATTGGGATGAGGAAGGCAGTCGCTAAACCAGCATTACCACAGATTTCTAGGCACACAGCAAAATGTGTAACCAAAGAAAAATTTCAAAGCAAAAATTAAATTTGGAGGACAATTTCACATTAAAAATCTCTTGTTAAATATCTCCAGCATCAGAGATGAAGAGAAAGAAAAAAAAAAAAAGCCGGATCACATACTTTAGTTTAACAATGAGCCAGAGATCATCTTCAAGCATTGCTGAAAATATTCCAATGTGCAAGAAAGAAAAAAAAAGATGCACAGATAAATATTTTTAAACACACAAATGCAAACACACACACACACACACATATCTCCCATGTTTAAAAAATTGTTTGGAAATTTGGAAGGCTATATCCAGTATTCCATAAAACAGCATCATTATTAGATTGGGAATGACCTTCTGCTTTCGAATGTTTAAATCTTCTAGTAAACTTTGCCTATAATTTAATTAAAAACAGGAATATTGAAATATCATATAAACTATTATATATATTTATAATCCATTTAATTTATAAATAGTTTATGCTTACATATTTATATATAAATATTCAATGTACTTTGGGGGGTTAAAGACATTGTATATGTATACGTATCTATATACCATCCCATAATCTTTTAATTCTGAACATTAAGTTAGCTACTATTATACCAATTAATGTATGTTTATATTTAAGCCTGTTAGCTAAATTTTGAACAACACTTGGTTTTGTGCAGCCATAAACTAATCATAATTTATTAGACTTTTAAGGATTTTTTAAAAGATACATATGTTTTTGGAAAATATTTTCCAATTGACTAAATTTAATTAATGAATGCTTCCTTCATCTTTCATATAACCATTTAATGCTTTAGTTTTTATTTTTCTAGATTCCATTTTGAATATGCTTTAATTACTGATAGCTACTATCTATAAATCTATTTTTCAGTTCTTTGATCAAAAAATACATGTACAAATTTATACTCCAGCTCCTAAATAGTCCAGAAATATTAACTTGTATCTTCATTAAAATATTAATTTGTTTTTCCTTCAACACCTTACTTATTCTCACTTTGAATTTATTTGATGTTTATTTTGTGAATTTGATTTGTTGATGATTCCTTTAGCCTTTTTTTCCATTCTTTTATAATCTCCATCAGGATATTTTTATTCATTTCTTCTGACTATTTTTTGCCATCATCTATCATAGCATTTGGCATTTCAATGATCAAATGTAATTATTTAAGTGCATGGACCCAGAGAATATTGCTCAGTAGCAATATGTTTTTGTGAACAAATCCTCCTAAAAGAATATATAAACAGATGGGACATATGAATAATAAGCATGAGGATGAGACAACGGCTGATGTCTGGATTGTTTCCAAAGTTATAACAAAGTATGAAAAAAACCATATAGGGTCTAATAGGGAACACAGATACAACAGTAGTCCTTTGTTCTATAAAGGCTCACATACTTGATCTCAATCAACAGTGAGAATAGAGGTGAATGGAACCGAATTTTGTCATTTGACTTTTTGTTTATGAAATAGGGTGTAGATTGACCAAATAATTCCCAATATATTTTCAAAAGACTTCATCTGATAGTTAAACCTTATTATTAGATACTTTATAATAATCCCATAGCTTTTCTTTTTTCTTCTTTTATTGCATCATGCTATACACAGTTACAAAGCTTTTGTGATTGGGTTTCAGTCACACAATGTTGCAACATCCATTCCTCCACCAGCATACATTTCTTACCACCAATGTCCTCAGTATCCCAGACCCTTTTCCCTAAGATTTCTCTCTCTCTCTCTCTCCTTTTGGAACAATGACATTTTTCACCAAATCAATGTTTTCCTATTAACAAAATTGTTCAATTAGTAAATATGCAAGTGATATCAATGTGCACAAGAAAGCCCTACTATTTTTTTGTACTGACTCTACTTTGCTTGAGTAGAGACCTAATGTAAGGTCATTTTCCTCTTACAGGGTTACTGAATCACTTTAACACAGATGCTTCTTTAAACAATATTACAGTTTTTTCTATCAAGAAAATTACTTGCTCTCTCACATATGACAGTATTCACTCCTGTGATTCAAGTTTATTTAAAGATTAATAATGTTCATATTCCTGTGTTTTGATGTGCACTTATGATATCTCATGTGATTATGTTGGCTAAAGATCCTCTAAGATATCATGGAGCAGTAGGCAGGAGAGTTAGTAAAATTAGTAACATTTATGGCATATGTGACTGGCATGGGCTCAATCATTCACCCATATGGTGATGTTCATAAACTGAAAGGAATTACTCCTTGAACATCACCAGGAGTAATTCTTGAGGGCATAGAGTTGAGGAGTAATCTCTGAGTAATGCCAAATGTGACTAAATGTTGCCTTCCTCAAAAAAAAAAAGACAACAAAACACTGAACAATGAGAGCGTAAATGCCATAAATAAAAGTCACTGAATTTAATGCATTTTATATATTTATTTTATTTATTCATTTATTTTTGCTTTTTGGGTCACGCCAGGTAATGCTCAGGGATTAGTCCTGTCTCTGAACTCAGGAATTACTCCTGGTGGTGCTTGGGGGACCATATGGGATGCTGGGGATCAAACTTGGGTCAGCCTCATGCAGGGCAAATGCCCTACCAGCTGTGCTATTGCTCTGGTCCCTTTAATACATTTTTAAATTGAATCACCATGAGACATACAGTTACAAATTGTTCATGATTGAGTTTCAATCATGCAATTTTCCAAAATTATATGATTTCAAAAAATTCAGTCATACAATTTCCAAAATCTGTTCCTTGATCAGTACAGCATCTTGGCACTCTGGGGTGGGAAGACAAAGCAATTTTGAACATAAAAACCATAAACTCCATGCCACCTAAACTAAAGTAAACATTAACATTTTAAGAACATGACGTTGAATGATATTCCTTATTCCTCTCATCTACTTTTAGAAAAATATCCTTTATTAATTAGGAAAAATTAAGAAAATCAGCAATACACTTTATATGTAGTTATAGATATATGATGAAAAACAGGCAGATGGGGCAATAGTTGCCAATGTCGTGAATGTCTCCCTTCTTGAACAGTAGAACTGTCCTGCTGGTTTTCCATTGGGAGGGCACCTTGCATTCCGACAGGTAGCGTGTGAAGAGCCGAGCAGTTTATTGATGAGTACCGATGACAGATTCTTCAGGAGTTCGGGTCTAACTTTGTCTGGGCCTGGTGCTGTTCCATTCTTTACCTATGAAATGGCAAGTCGGATTTCAGAAGGGAGAACTTTGGGAATGACATATCCATCCTGTGGAATTTGGTTTGTGGGCAGGTGGATGTGGCTATCAAAGAGATCTATAGATCATGGATAATCTTCTCCATTGCCTTTCTGGAAGATGTGATAGATCCATCAGGGTGTCGGAGGGCAGTCATCTTGGTCTTATAGTTGGCAAAGGACAGGCGGACGTTGCAAATACTTTTCCCGGTATT
Organism: Cryptotis parvus; assembly: GCA_021461705.1. Taxonomy (NCBI): domain Eukaryota; kingdom Metazoa; phylum Chordata; class Mammalia; order Eulipotyphla; family Soricidae; genus Cryptotis; species Cryptotis parvus. Next base: position 42,463 of record JAJIBD010004682.1, on the reverse strand, counting down.
TCTGCTCTTCCAGAAACTTCCAGTATTTCTGCTCTTCTCTCTTTGAGGTCTTCCTTTATCGCTTCTCTGCACCGCTTTGCAAGCTTGGACTTTAGCATTTGGTCGCCTAAGGCTCATGCCTTGCCACATTGGCAAATGAGCTCGAGAGTGTCTGAAGACAGTTCACTCGAGTCATCCCGGACAGGATTGGCAGAAGAACACTAGATGAAGGAAAACCATGCGAGCAAGCCGGTTTCCGAAAGGATTCAGCACAATTGACCATACCCACATGGTAACCAAGCTCATTGAGGTTTATAGGGAGTACAAGATTCTGCTCTGTCTCACGTTCATTAATCTAAAGAAAGCCTTTGATTCTGTGGAGACTGAAGCAGTCATCAAAGCCCTAGCCAAACAGGGTGTTTAAACCCAATACATCAAGATCCTTCGTGAGCTGTATTACGGATTCACCACCAGGATTTCACCATTCTACAAAAAAGTGATCATTGATGTCAAAAGAGGGGTTCGACAGGGTGATACCATTTCACCAAAACTCTTCAGCGCCACCCTTGAGAACATCATGTGGCAATTAGAATGGGAAGGAATGGGAGTAAAGATAGTCGGTCCGCAACTACACCACCTCCTCTTTGTTGATATCATCATTCTAATAACAACAAGCATTAGCCAAGCGGCACAAATGCTGCCTGACTTGGACCGAGAATGCTGAAAGATAGGTCTACAGCTGAATCTAAACAAAACGATGTCCATGAAAAATGAACTAGTTCCAGAGGCCCCATTCATTGTCAATGGAACAGATATCTCTGAATGCAGCAGTTATGTGTACCTAGGTCAAGAAATCAACATGATGAACTACCTAAAACCTCAGCTGGGCAGGATGAAGAGAGCAGCATGGAATGCCGCCAAAGGCATCAAAGAAAATAGCTAAAAGGACAGGAACCCCCGGCTCCTGGCACATCTCTTCAACTCCACGATTTTCCCTGCATTAACATACGCCTCAGAGACCTGGGCCCTATGAAAGCAGGATAAGAATGTTATTCTGGTCTCCCAGAGAGGATTAGAAAGAGCTATGCTTGGAATATCACACCTCCCCCAAATGAGAGAAGGAATCCAGATATTCCAGAATCAGGGACACTCATCCCGTTTACCAAGGCATAGACAACCAGATGGGCTGGACATGTAATATGATTTGAAGACGACCGCTGGACTAGAGCCATTACCCACTGGATCCCACGGGACGCCAAAAGATCACGTGGCCTCCCACCTACAAGTTGATCAGACTTCTTTGTCAAGACCCTGAAGGAACGGTTTGAGGCTCTTTATATTCCTGAATCAGCCAGATGCCACTGGGCTACATTGACACGTGATAGGATCCAATAAAAATGTTACTGGCACCCGCTCGAGAAAATCGATGAATAACGGGATTCAAGTGATCAAGTGATATAGATATTTAGAAGTAGTATATATTTATACATATACATATATGCCTGAGTCCTGCAGGGTTCCCTGATGTGATCGGGGCTGATGGCCATTGCCCCATCAATTGACAAAGAAATTGGAGCACTGATTCACTAGTAATCATTAGCAGTTTAATTCAAGCAAATCAGCTAATTATAAAAATCACATAAAGGTTTGAGGGTAGCAACTACACATAGGTATGGCTGAACTTTAATTTAAACAATATGCAGATATAAATTCTATTCCTTCAGGGAACAATCTTCTAAAGGATCTACCTAAGGTCTACAGCACTTTAGAATTTTAGAATTCTAGAAAATCTGCCCAAGGGTGGCATTCCATTTAGAGGTATACTGCATTCTCATTTCCTTTACCATTAGTCCACTTAAACAATCATATTAAATTTACTTATTAATTATATATCTATTCACTTTTCATAAATAGAGTAAAATATACAGACTTTTATTGACATCCTGGATTAAGCTTAAAATAGCCTTTCTGGACTCATTGCAAAGGGCAGATTTTCTTTGGGACACCTCTTTATATTTTCCTGACTACAGTCCTAACTAGGCCAAGTTGGTTTTTCCTAGCCCCAACAGGATTCTTAATTAATGCTTATTTTGGGGTCATGACAGATTTTATCCCATGACAATGTTCTTAACTTATTATGCTTCTTTTTCACATTTTGGATCACATTGGCAATGCTCAGGGGTTACTCATGGTTCTGCACTCAGGTATTACTCCTGGTGGTGGTTGGGGGATCATGTGGGATGCCAGGCATTAAACCGGGTCAGCTATGTGCAAGGCAAATGCCTTACCCACTGTGCCATCACTCCAGCCCCTATTATGCTTCTGATGGTGCTTGGGCTGTCACTCATTGAAGTTCATTCCGAGTCAACCAGATTACTTTGGGGGGGACCCACCTCTTGGGGTGTAAGGAACTAATGTCAATCTAAGGAACATTTAGCCTTAAATCAGGTAAATATGAGGGATGTTGAGGACTAAATATTTCACAGTCAATTAGCTCCCAAATTACAGAAGCATAGCATTGTTGTCTTTCTGTGTTGATACAAAAAGACATTGCTCTAACATAAAAATATTTAAAGGCGGGCTGAGCTATAGCACAGTGGGTAAGGAGTTTGCCTTGCATGTCGCTGACCAGGGTTTGATCCCTGGCATCCCATATGGTCTCCTGAGCACCACCAGGAATAATTCCTAATCCAAGAACAGGAGTAACATCTGAGCATTGCCAGTGTACTGCCCTCCCCAAAAAAAAATTCAAAGGGCATAAAGGAAAGAGAAAAGCAAAATTTCACTTACATATACAAAATCCAAAGCCATCAGAAGGTTTGACTTTTGTAAGTTACTGTGTCTGATTAGAGATATTTGTGACTAACATATAGAGGAAAATAGATATAAAGGAGTTAAAGTTAAACAAAGAGGATTGGGTGTGCCCTAGAGGGATAGGGTGGCCACCAGGAGCACTGGAATGGGTGTAATTCAATTAACTAAAGCTCTCTGCTGGAGACTTAAGAACAACCCAATGTTCAACTGAAATGCTTAGAACTTCAATCCAACACATACATAATTTACTACCAGGAATTAATTCCCTTAATTATGGCATTTAAGTATTTCCACTGTGTACCAGTAGGATAAATAGGAATTCCAGTATTTACATTTCAAACTCAAAGCTGAGAAACTGAGTTGCCCTTGGTTTAAACTTTAAACCTAGTCCAAGATCATAGGGATCAAGAATCAAGGTGGTTGGTGTCTGACACTTGTTGCTTGTCTTCCTGTTGTTCATAGATTTGCTCAAGCAGGCACCAGTAGCATCTCCGTTCATTGGAAATGAGGTGCATTATTATTACTGTTTTTGGCATATCGAATACACCACGGGTAGCATGCCAGGCTCTGCCATGGCTCTGGTTCATCCCAGAGGGCCCAGTCTTTTTCTATGTCAGACCATCAACCATCCAGGGCCCACGGGGCAGAACCCTGGGTGTAGACAAGCCTGTCTCCTGTCTGCCACCTGCTTATGCAGCCGGGTACCATAGCCACACCTGCAACCTTGAGGGCCAGTGGTGTCTAACAGAAAGAGAAAAAATATGTCTATACTCAACAGAACCCAAAAGGGGATTTTCACCCTTTTCAATGAGTACTCAGCAGTCTATATAAACTTAACAAAATTAATTTGCATGATCTTATGGATTCACTTTTCTCCCAAATCACTCTCACAGATTAACAGAGAAAATAGTTTAAGGAGTTATATGGACCTCCCAAGTCCATGCATTTTTACACATGAAATTAATTTCTACACCAGTGTTCCATAAAGCATCCTGAAAAAAAGATTCTCTGAATTTCATTCAATCCTTTTTATCCTGCTATTTAATTTATATTAGCAGGTCCTCTGACCTTAGGATCTTTTGCCTTTTATCCCAGAAAATCTGCAAGCAAGAGCTTCTACAGAAATTAGCAAGGCCACATCTCAAAAGCACTGACCTCATTAGCAGCTTTATTTAAACTCTTGAGACAGGACATATTCTAATCTATTCTATCTTCTCCTACCAGGTGAAAAGTAGAATGCCTTTTTGAAAAGTCATTCTACTTTTCTACCTCTAAGCCCTAAATGCCAGTTATTCTCTTTTGCAGATTTGTTAATTTTCAGTGGTGAGTTTTACCTTTCTGTGGTGGGTGTCCTTAGCCTACTATAATTACTGATATGCCCACGCATACTTTCATCAGGTCTTTTGATATATTTCCACCATAAGTTGTTAAAGAAAGTAGGAGGTGAGTGGGTGAGTTCTTAATGAATCTCATCTGTAGTCCAATACATTCCAGAATAAAATGCAAAGAAAAGAACAGATCTTCTTTTGAGCATCTATATATTGAAAACAAAAAATAAAAGGCAACCTGCACCTTGATAAGCATCTCTTCAGCAAAATAACTTGCATGTGCATTCCCCCACTTTCCCCAATTTGATCAGTCCTTTCTGTTTTAGAACTTTATAAAGCATTGAAAACAACGAAACAAAGAAAACAGTGAGAGAGTACTTGGTTTAAGTTACTTTCTTGGAGGACCATAGTGACAGTATAGAGTTTAAGGTGATTGCCAGGTCAACCCTGAAACAGGGTAAGATCTCAACACCACAGAGCGATTATTGGGTATCCTGGATGTAGTCATATATTGTTATTATTATTATTATTATTATGTTTTAAGTAAAAAGTGATAGAAGCATAAACCTGTGCTTATCTCACAAGGCACAATATTCCTAAAAGTAGAAACTAAAATATCTATTCTTGGAACTATTATTGTGGCTCAAGTCTGTGCCTGCAAGGTCTGGCTTCACTTCACCTATGGAGTGTGGTGACCTCAGTAGCGCTGTCCTTTATGATTCCCAGCATCAAAACCAAGGTGCAGTTTCCAGTATACTGCAACATAATGAATGCAAGCCCTGCAATGAAGTATGGACCGCAAATCTGTGCAAAATTTAAAGTAATAGCAAAGGGAAAGGAGTGGTGGAGCCATTTAAAGGAAAACAAAGAACTCTTAAAAAAATCTCTGATATCTAAACAAGCAGTCACAAACCAAAATATGTTGGGCCCAGCTTGACCAGTTTCCAACAGTTTCATTACTTATTGTAAGTTATGTGCATTCAGTGAGGTTTCATATCTGAATGCTTTCTTCTACTTTTATTTTAGCATAAATGTGGCAAAAGTAAGCAGTAGTGACAAAAATAGGTAGTTTTCACATCCTAAAATATTTATTCTTTTGTTTTACATTTCACAGTGAAAGTTTGTCAACACAGAACTGATATTTAACTTTTGTTCAATAAACAAATTCATGGAGAATATCTCTTATATTGTTACAAATCTTAACTCTAAATAAACATGATATTTATTAAGCCTTTTTGAACAAGAGATAATTAATAACTTTTCTGCTAGCACTTAATAAATTTTGTCACCTTTCCTAAATCACTGACTACAGTGTTTGTGTTTGGCAGAATGGGCTGAGATTGTGTTTAAAACTAAAATTTCTGAGTATTTTTTAATTATTTTTGCCAAATCTTTTATTTGTCTTTTGTATTATTTGGAGTGATTATTCCTAAAGCTATTAGCTCCATGAAAAACTATATCAGTTTATTGACTGATTGCTACAGTAAATTGATTTTTTTTTGCTTTCTGGGTCATACCTGGTGTTGCTTAAATTAATTAATTTAATTAATTTTTTATAAAACATTTTAGAAATAAATTTTATTTTTCATAGAAATTTTAGGCTACAAATGCATATGTTTTCTACTATCAAAACTCACAGAAGGTAAAACAAAATAAATTGGATCTGAAATGAAATGAAATAGAAATACAGATCATTAAAGATTACTATGAACATCCTTAATGCCTCTAAATGAAAGATCCTAATATAAAAAATAAAATTACAGTCAGACAAATATTTTTTGCCTTTTGGCTCACAATCATTGATGTTCATGGGTTGCTGCTGGCTCTGCATTCAGGGATTACTCTTGGCAGTGGTTGGGGAACAACATGATGGTATGCCAGGGGTTGAACCTGGGTCTGCCGTATGCCAGGCATACGTCCTACCCACTTTACTATTGCTCTGGCCCTAACAACCAGACAATTTCTAAGACTAGATTAGGTGAAAATAGAAAGACTGAACAAATATTAGTAAAGAAATTAAATAGAAATCAAAAATCTCCCCCAAAAATGAAAGTCAATGTTCACATGGTCCTACTAGTGAGTTATTGCAAAACATCATGGAGAATTGTTATTTATCTTTTTCTAGTTCTTGAAAAAAAATGTTTCGGAAACAGTAGTTCTTTCTAGCATTTTTATGAGGACAAGATTATTTTGATAAAAAAGTGACACTGTTATTAAAAAGGTAAATAGATCCATGTCCCTGGTGAATGTAGTTGCAAAAATTCTCAACAAAATATTTGTCAATCATGTTCAAAATTGGAATTTACTACACGGAAGCAAGGAAGGAGTAATATATACATATTAATGTGGTACACCACATAAATAAAGATTAAAGTTTCATCATCATTTTATGAAATGTAGAGAAGTCTTTTTACATAAGTTCTGCACCATTTTTCATAAAAATTCTCAAATGAGCATAGAAGGCCCTTATTCCAATATACACCAAAATCATATATAGAAAATATACATTTATATGTAGATTGGTAAAAAGTAAAATGTTTTTATATCTATGCTCAGGTAAATTGCATTGTCATTTATTTTTTCTACTATTGTTCACCATAGAATTGGAAGCTCAAGCCAAGCACCAGACAAGGAAAGAACTGTAATTTAAAAGGATGTTAATGACATAAATATGACACTTTGTTATACATGGAAATCCCAAAATATTCCACTAAAAATGATTCTACTAAACTTCTTAAGGAAACAAAAAACTATACAATAAAATGGCATTGTACATAATCGGTACATAAAATTTTAAATTTTATGTGCAAAACATGATATAAAAGTAAAAAAGAAGAAATATGTCATTTACGTAGTGTTACCAAAAAAATCAAAGGAGCAATTATCAACTCAATGAAGGACATAAAATATACTGAAAATCATAATTCATTGTAAAACAAATAAAATCAGTAAATTGAAAAATTGTATGTTCATAAATTAGAAAAATAATAGTATTAATATCTACCCAAAGCACTATCCAGATTGATGAAAACCATGTCAAATTTCCCATAGTATTTTTCAACGACATAGAGCAATTTTAAAATTTACTTGGAGAAATAAAAATAATTCTAAGAAAACATAAGATGGTAGGCATTGTAGAACAAAGTATTCATAGCAAAAAAAAATAAGTTATTATAACAAAAGCAGACATTGAGATGGAAGGAATAAAGTTTAGAGCCCAAACTAAATTGTCAGATATATAGACAATTATTTGCTGCAGATGAATCAAGAATATAAAGGGGAGGCAGCAAAGTCTCTTTGAATGGTGTTGGGAAAACTAGGTGTGAGCATGTACAAAAAGAAAAAAAAAGAAAGTTGATCCACTGTCTTATAATAGAAAAATTTATTAAAAAGGATTAAAGACCCTTCTTTTTTACCTGAATACACCCACGCCAGACCCACAGCTCTCTGCAACCGGGGAAGAGATCCAGACCCATCCACTCTAGACCCACAGCTGCGCTGCTCAGCCAGCCCCACTTGGAAACAATCCATGGAGCTGACCTCCCGGTAAGCGGCGGCCAGCCCCTGGCTGAGTTCAACATTGCTCCAAGGGTTCACTCACAATGTGGGGGGAGGGCCCATGCTGGCTGGACTCGGGTGGAGATTTGGCTTTGCTTTTTCTCCACCTCCATGCCTCCCTCCCCGGAAGAGAGACACAAGAGGCTGCTCGATGTCCTTAGATAATGCTGATTTTAGAATAAGGTCCTTCCCAGGATCTTTCATATTTATACACTTTATACAGTTCTAGACAGGTTCAAACTGATATCCATCATCCCATTAAGCCTAGCAAGAAGCCAGAGCATCCCACACAACATGTGATCAGTCATTCTCAACATTCAGACTCCATAATTCCTCAGAGCTCCATGCTAGAGAAAACCTGATCTTTCCCCTATAAGTTTCATCAGCAAATGCTCGAGATGAGAGCCTTCTACTGATAGTATACCACCTACATGGCAGAGCTTGGCAAGCTACCCATGTTTTATTTATTTGTTATGCCGAAAACTAGTAACAATTATGGACCTCAATTCCATGACCTTGAAGAATGGTTTGAGGCTCTTCCTGTCCCTGGAGCAAGCAGATGCCCTTGGGCTACACTTGCTTGCCACTGGACAGAGATATTATTGGTGCCCGCTCAAGCAAATCGATGAACTACGGGAAGACAGTGACAGTGATACAGTTCACTGTCTTATAATAGATAGAAAAATTTATTAAAAAGGATTAAAGACCCATTGCCATACTTGAATGTAAAATATTCATCAAGGAAAATATGGAAATATCTCACCATGAACTTTACTTTCAATGATTCAAGCATATTGGGAAAGAATGTAAAAGCAAAATTTAAATGGATCTACATTTAATAAGTGTATGCACTATACAAGAGAACATGACTAAAACTAATTAAAAATAAAGCGCTATTAAGTGGGAGAAACTATTTGTGCACTACATCTCTGAGGAAAGACCTATACCCAAGGCATATAAACACTTTGTAAAACTCAGTAATAATACCACCACTAACAAAACACTTCTTCATCAAAAATGCTGACTAGGTTTGGAACATTCTCCAAAAGTAAAACTGAATAAATTCATTTCTAAGTCTCAGTTCAGATGGCCAAAAGCACATGAAAACAATGCTATTGTCATTTCTGAGCGAAATGAAAATCAGAAAGAGAATTAAATTCTCCTCATACTGGTAAAAAAGAGGTTCACTGCCCATAAGTAAGAAAGGCACAATGTCACCTTACACCAGTTAGAAAGACCTAATATCACCTCACACAAGTACAAAAGGCTTACTATCTATTTGCAACAGTGGCAGCAACTTAACCACCTTATTTCAGTAAATTGATCTAATATCACCTCACATAAGTAAGACGGACCTAGTATCACCTCACATCAGTAAGGCTGACTTAATATCACTTCACATCAGTAAGACTGACCTAATATCACCTCACATCAGTAAGATTGACCTATTTACTGCACACCAGTAAGATTGGCCTCAACACCTCACACCAGTAAGAATGGCCTATTTCAAAATGTCCAGAAATAACTAACCAGTTTTCTCAGGCAGGTTGAGAAATAGAAACTATGATTCATTGTTTGAAGAACATCAACTGATAGAGCTTCTGTGGAAAGCAGAAAGCAGTAGGATAAATTCTCAGACAAAAGAAAACAAAGCAACCATGTGATCCATTGTGCTTTTCCTTTGGTATCTATTCCAAGAACACAAAAATACAAATTCAAAAAGGTCTGCACACTTCCGTTCACTGTAAGACTACAACAGACCTGATTAGAGCATCCCAGGAGCCCAAGGTCATATGAATAGAGAAATTGTGTTACATATGCACAACAGAATACTATCATCTATAAGACAGTATAAAACTTTACAATTTTACAACATAGCTAACACTAAAGGGCATTGTATTAAGCAAAATAATTCAGTATAGGGACAATTACAGGAAGTTTCCATTCATATGGACAATAGAAAGAAATAAAAATAGTAACAGACATAGTAACAGAAAAGGTCCAATAAAAAATCCTTAAACTCTTATAAAATAACAAGTTTACCAAGGTGGGATAGAGGAAAATGGGAGCATATGCTGAGCGTAAAGGGAAGGGATAGAGGAAAAATCAAGAAAGCACCTGGCGAGTAGAAAACTAGCACTTTGGAGGCGGAGGTGGAGGGGAGAATCCTATGGCTAAAACATAGATATTAATACTACTGTGAACCTAGTTATCTCCATTTAAAAATGTGTTATAGAAATAGAAAAACAAATAAAATGAACACTTCTGTAAAATGCTAGCTAGCATTAAGTCTCTGACATCTAGCTTCATGCCTGGCACTTAGTAGTTATCAGTAAAATTTGATTAATTAATGAATACTCAAGATTTGAGTTTATTGAAAGATCTGAGTTGGCTGAAGTCTGAATGAATTCTGATATAAAGTGATAATATTGGGCCTGCTTATTAGTAAAGAATATGATAGGAAAATATATAATATAATATAATATAATATAATATAATATAATATAATATAATATAATATAATATAATATAATATAATATAATATAATATAATATAATATAATATAATATAATATAATATAATATAATATAATATAATATAATATAATATATATTATACTCATATTATATTATAATTATAATATAATATGTCTTACTCTGACACTATCATGTGAATGCTGTCTTGGAACAAAATTGGTTAATTAAATGGTTAACTCTAGTAATAAAAATGGATTAGGTGTATGAGACTTATTGTTTGTTTATTTTTGACTCCATATATTTGAACTCAAATATATATATTATATATATATATATGTGAACAATATCTCATAATGCAGCATTTAGCTGCCAATAGTTTCTGATAACAACTTTCTTTATCAGAGATGTTACTAAACTGTGTTATTAAAAGGGATTTATTTGGTAAGATCAGGGTGCCTGTGTAACAAAGAAGCAGCAGTTCAACTAGTCATTTAACATGAACAAATTTGGGGTGGTTTTCTTTATTTGCTTGACTTAAGCTATACTTTACCACTCTTAAATATGACATGAGCATGTCTTTCCAAGCGCATTTCATACCATTATGTATTGAATGAACTTGTTCATTCTGAAAATAATTTTAGTATTACTTTGTATTTGGATTCATATTTAATTTATTATATGATGTTGAGGTATTTTTCTTGGTTCCTATTCTAAATAGAAAAATTTATGTCACTCTATAATTTAGATGAGAAACCCAATACAATAGGTTCATCAGTAGTATTTTAATTTGGAGCACTGTAATTTACAATAATGCTAATGATAAGATGTGCAGTATTCCAATAGCATAACCTTCATCAGATAGGTTGTATGCTGAATAGTAACTGTATGAAATATAGAAGTGTTTTATAAGAAAAATATATGTCTACTCTTTAAGTCCAATATGCTCAACGATTCAGTTTTATGAATTTTATGTAGTTTTTATATTCATTATAGTAATAAATATAATGTTTATTTCCCGAAAAGGGTACTTAAAGTAGTTAAATGGTTTCATCATTAATTTTTCTCAAGTTATTATGAGGTTCAAAAAAATAATTTTTACAACTACAAATTCATATGCTTGGACTTAAAAATATGTCTTTATGGACAGCATTGTTTGTACTTAAGTGTTAAGTCAAATTGATAAATTAAAGAAACTTTACTAAGTACAGAAAATTCATAATAGTGTGAAATCTGTTAAATTCAAAATATACAGAATGTTAAAGGTCTACAATTAGTAAAACAAAAGTTATTTAGAAAACAAGAAATTTCAAAATAGTGTCCGTGTCCTCGTCAACAAGAACCCGGTCATGAGCATTGATTCATTTGAGTGCCTAAAAAACCAAATTGGATGATTACACTTGAAGAGTTGGGGCTCAATGCCAACAGATTCTATCTTTGTTGGCTACTTACCAACATCCACATACAAAGAAGAAGAAATTGAGAAATTCTACATGGAATTGTAGGAGTTCTATAAAGAAGATCACACCTTCTACAAGATCATAGTCAGTGATTTTAATGCCAAGATAGGACCAAGAAGAACTCCATATCAGGACACATGGCCTAGAATGGAACAAACAGGGTAAGAGACTCTCAGAGTCCATCGTGTCCACCAAGACCATTCATGGGATCTTACAGTTCCAGAGGCTGCATGCAAACGTTGGACAAGGGAATCTCCTGGTGGACAGTTCCACAATGAAATTGACCACATCATTTTCAATTGATGGTTTTGCCTTACTGATGCCGCTGTATCCCAAAATTCCAAACAGGATCAGACAATCGTCTCCATCGTGCAAAATTCTACTTTTTTGGAATGAGAGAAAGAGCTGAAACGTTTAAGAAGAGAACTCTGAGAATGACTACCAACTGGGAATTCTTTGGCACCATGACAGCACCATGAGAAGATGCCATCATTGATGACATTGATGAAGAATACAACCGACTGGTTCAGAACCCCCCATGACTGTGAGAAGAATGTCAAGAGAGAGAAAGCCAAAAAAGGATGCCCGTTTTCAAAAACTCTAGAGCTCATTCACCAATGTGGCCTCAGGCAACCATAAGCAATGTCCAAGCTCACAAACCAATGCGAAGAAGCAATAAAGGATGACCTCAAAGAGATTAAAGAGGCAATATTGCATGAAACAGCAAAAGCCAGAAAAAGCATTTGCAATTCCTGACTGTCCTTGTGCCAACTGTAAGACCAAGATGACTGCTCTCTCACTTCTTGATGGATCTATCACATCTTCCAGAAAGGCAATGGAGAAGATTATTCATGACTTCTACTTGGATCTCTTTGATAGCCACTTCAACCTGCCCACATACCAAATTCCACAGGATAAATATGTCATTCCCAATGTTCTCCATTCTGAAATCCTACATGCCATTTCATTGGTAAAGAAGCTAACAGCACCTGGCCCAGGCAAAGTCAGACCTGAATACCTGAAGTATCTGCTGTCAGTACTTATCATTGTACTGACTTGACTCTTAACATACTACCTGTCTGAATGAAAGGTTCCCTCCCAATGGAAAGCCAGCAGAACAGTTCTATTGTTCAAGAAGAGAGACATCCACGGCATTGAAAAATATGGCCCGATCTGCCTGTTGCCCATCATCTACAAGCTGTTCATTCTATTCATGCTGAAAAGGATTGGCAGAATATAAGATGAAGAACAGCCATTTGAGCAAGCTGGGTTTCATAAAGGATTCAGCATAGTCGACCATATACACACAGTAACCAAGGTCACTAATGTTTTTTTAGGGAGTTCAAAATGCCGCTCTGTCTAACATTCCTTGATTTAAAAAGGCTTTTGATTCTGTTAAGCCCAAAGTGGTCATTGACTCTAGCCAAACAGGGCTTTCAAACCCAATGCACCAAGCTACATTAGATATTCCACATTAGGATTTCACCATTCTGCCAGAAAGTAATCATTGATGTAAAAGAGTGATTTAGCAGGGTGATACCATTTCACTGAAACTCTTTAGTGCCACCCTTGAGAATCTCATGTGATTATAATGAAAAGGAATGGGAGTGAAGGTAGATGATCAGCAACCACACCACCTCCTCTTCACTGATGACATCATTATAATAACACCAAATATAAGCCAAGCGACACAAATGCTGGCTGACTTTGACTATGAATGTGGAAAGGTAGGTTTAAGCGGAATCTCAACAAAACAATGTTCATGAAAATGAACAAATTCTAGATGCTCCATTCACTCTCAATAGAACAAATATCTCTGAATGCAGCAGTTTTGTATACTTAGGTCAAGAATTCAACATGATGAACATCTAGCACCTGATCTGCTCAGGAAGAAGAGAGTGGCATGGAATGCCATCAAGGGCATTGAAGGAATAGCTAAAAAGGACTAGGGACCTCAAGCTCTGGGCACATCTCTAACTCCACTGTTCTCCCTGCATTAACATAGGCCTCAGAGACCTGGTGCTGTGAAAGCAGAATGAGAACGCTATATATGGGTCTCCCAAAGAGGAATCAAAAGAGCTATGTTTGGAATATCACACCTCACTAAAGTGAGAGAAGGATTTCAGAGTTCTGACCTCCATCGATGATCCAGAGTCAAGGACACTGTCTCGTTTGCCAAGGCTTCAAAAATCAGTTGGGCTGCCCATGTAATGCAACTTGGAGGCGACAGCTGAACTAGAGCCGTTACTGACTGGATCCCATGGGACGTCAAAAGATCACGTGACTGCCCACCTACAAGGTGGTCAGATCCTTCATCAAGATCCTGAATGAATTGTTTGAGGCTCTTCGTATTTCTGTACAAGCAGATGCCATTGGGCTACACTGGCATGTAACAGGGAGAAATTGAAAGCGTTACTGGTGCCGCCTCGAGCAAATCATCGAATAAGGGATTTGGAAATGATCAATCAATTTAGTGACAGTTTCAAACTGTTTTCTCAAAATTTGTTTAATCTGCTATGTCTACTAAGAATAAGTGCGTGAATAAATGGTTAAAAGAATTAGGAAGTGAAGTGATTTGTGGAGCAAATCTTCTTCCTTTAAATATTTCCCTGTACCTTCCTTGTTGCATAAAATGACACTCAAGGTGCAACTGTAGATGTGAAAAAGTTTATTTCTGTTGGTTGCATATAAACTATTTGGTAACTTTTGCTATGTTTAACATGTTATGAGAAACAAATTTAGTCCAATTGATTTTATTAAAGCAAATTTAAGAAAAGTTTTAGAATAAAAATTATTATCTTTATATATGTTATGGCATTCACTATGATGAAGCAGCATTTCTCTTTATTTATTTATTTATTTATTTATCTATATATTTCTTTTTATGTTAAAGCATTTTTTGTATGTTTTATTGTTACAGTGGATATGGAAAATATGATTTAAACTGAAGCACCTGTTGGAGGACAGGTTTAGCTATTCTGGGAGTTTTGTTGTTTTGCCCACTCACAGCTTAATCTACTTAAGTCAAGGTTCATTCTAATGAGACTTCTCTTCTATGTAAACACTGCTAGAGGGTGTGGCAGTTACAGAAGTCACCTTGATTGAATAACTTCTGACTTATACATCTACTAAGACTTCTATGTTTTCTAGATTGGGCACAGCTCCTCTTTATACCCACTGCACCCAGCGTGGGACAGTTAGAATTTACCAGGAGACTACTACCCTGGCTACGCTGAGACTATAGGAAGACTATAGGAAGGATCATACTAGTTCGCTCTCAGCAGGCGAGTGTGACCCTTTCAGTACACGAGAACAAGATACTCAGAATCACCCTGGTGCAGATAATAATAAGAAGGACCTTGTGGGTACCATCTAGATTACATGAAGCTCATGAAGTTAAGATGTATTACTCTCTCTCTCTCTCAGTGTTTTACATAAGAGATAATCTCTGGATTAGTCCTTGGCATAACCTTTGTTTATACCTGCAATAGGGTGTGGAACTATACTCTGTTTAGAGTTCTTTGTTGACATGCCCCTCCCGGTTGGAATACTTTGGTGTATATAAGGGGCTGACTTGAGGATGCTTCACTTTTGCCTTTTGGGCCTTTTGCTTTTGGCTTTTGGCTTTTTGCTCTTTGGCCTTTTGCTCCTTCTTCTAGGTAAGACTCAGCTCTGGTGAGATCCTCTGTCTTTGGTGGGAGACTTAGGCTCTCTTGTATGGTCTAAGTTCGGACCAGAGCTAGAGTTTGTTCATTATATTGGAGTGCTGTGGAAGAGCTTTTGTACTATTAAAAGGAACTGCACCGGACTCGTGAGTTTTCATCTTTTTTGGAACTGCACCGGACTCGTGAGTTTTCATCTGTTCCCCAGTCGTTCTCGGAGGTAGAAGAGAACCTCTGTCCCGACACTGTTGGGGACCCCGGTAGAGTTCCCGACAAAGCACGATTAATTCTTATTATTGAAAATACAAACTTATATAATAAAATAACACCAAACAGTAAAAATACAACAAGTGCAATCATAATATATAAAAGACAAACCTGCACCAAACTAAGCCATTTACATACCTGATAAAATTTAAACTAGTTTAGTTCACTCTACATCATAAGAGTATTTTTTAATAATAGTTTACAAGCAAGTTATGGAATTTGCAAAATATATTTTTCAATGTTTTGTAAAATTTCTTTTCAGGAACAAAATTTTAAATTTCAGAGCAGTGACCAAGCAATAGTTCATACATCTAAAGCAATATTAACCTGAGAGTAGAAAGTTAAGATATAATTGGGTCATCGAAAGGAATCCAGAAAATCCTTAGCAAAGCAGCAGATTTCACTGTTCCTAATATAAAAGACTGAAAGAAAGTGCAAGGACCCACTTTTTTTCCTCCAGAACAGTTTGCTAAGTTTCTCAATGCAAGCAAGAGGACTATTTTACTGGTGACATTATCTCAGAGAAAATATCAGTTTTTTTTCCACCTGAACTAAACACCTTTGCAAGTTTACTGGGGAATATAAACTTTAGCCAAATGAGTGGGTGAAATTCACTTCATCAGCATGAAGTAGATGGTACATCGATGAGTCATACCAGTGCCTTCAGCAAATTCTAGCTAGGTATTCAGTTATAATTAGCATTCTGGAATAACCATACATTCTTGACAATGACAGGGAGAGGATTCAATGCTTCTCTTAGAAAAAAGAAACAAAAAGACCTTTATTTTTTGTGACACAGTAGTAAATGTGTGTGCAAAAATTCTGTCACTCACAAAATCTCAGGCTCTGACAGTCATAGGAAATTCAGCAGTTATTTTAAGAATGTTAATGAATAGGCAGCCATCTCTGTATCTTGTACCTGAAGTCAAATGTCACAGTAAATGTGCACTGAGTGTTAAAGTATGTTCCATCAGAGTATACAAGACACTCCAATAGCATTCCCCCTGGTCCCATCAGAACCAATGAGTATCAAAAATCTGAGGTGATTTCTATGTGATTCTAAGTTAACTGACTGAGGAGAGAATAATTTATTGCACCCAGTCTAACATAACATTTACTTGAGCATTTTATAGAATATCTTTTAAAAAAGGAGTTTATAACAAAATGATATTGCTCAGCTATTTGAATTTATAAATAATTTCTATCATTTATCAATCTATAAAATATATAATTATGCATGAGTATGCAATTTTCTTAGGATTGATTTATTTTACTGACAGGATACAAAACAAGAAAGGGTTTTGTTTGTACCGTGGAAGCAGAAATAAAACCTTACACACTCCGTAATTTTATCTGTTGATGGAATGTGCTTGTGATGATTATGTGGCTTTTAGCTAGGGCACAGTGCCTGGTGTTTTGGTTGAACATTAAACTAGATGCTTCAATACAGAAGTTTTAGGATACATTCATATCTAACAAGGAGAACTCTGAGTTGAAAGTACTGTTCTCTATTTATATAAGGTTCTATAAAAAGAAAAGGTAATAGAAGAGATGACATTCAAGGTGTAGCTGCATAAATGTAAAAGTTTATCATGATATCCGATTTTAAGCCCACTTATGTGGGTCTTGGCGGCTAAAGCTATTGGGCTTCCTTGGAGGTGGAGCTGGGGTCCCTTTCTCTGCTTCTTCCAGTAGGCCCCTTGGTCCCAACAATGAACAGCTCCCGGGCTGTCAGCCATAAACCAGAGACACAGATACAAAGGGCTGTCCCCGTTGCACATGGCCGCTTGCAGACAGGCAGTTTATCAGTAAATGCAAGAACAGAGAGCCTAAATACTACCAAGAGTATCCCACTGCATGGCAGAGCCTGGCGAGATACCCGAGTCATATTCGATATGCCAAAAACAGTAATAATAGACCTCATTCCCATGACCCGAATGAATGGTTTGAGACTCTTCGTGTTCCTGGGTAAGCAGATGTCATTGTCTACACTAGCACTCGACAGGGATAAATGGAGTCATTACTGGCTCCCAGTAGAGCAAATCGATAAACAATGGGAAGACAAGTGATACATGTAATAGAAGAGATAGACCATTCCAAAGCAAGAAGGAATTTGAGCTAGAACATTGCTATTGGATTTGAACTCAACTCGTCCCTGGATCTCAACAATGTGCTTTGATCTTAGAGATTTTTAGGCTTGCCTTTATAGTCATGTGAAACAATTTAAAAATAAATCATATCTCTCCCCATTTTACCACTCATACACACACACACATGCACACACACACACACTTTCATGCACACACATACATACAAAAACACACACAATCTATTTGTTTTATTTCTCTGGAGATTGTTTGAACATGCAGTTCTTGAGCATTTGCAAAAATCTGTGGAAGTTTACTTAGAACACAGTTATATTTAAGTCTAGAGTAAAATTCATCTTGAACATAGAAGTGATTTAAAATAATAGAATAATATTATTTTCACAAAGTTTGTTATGATGAAATATATGGTAGGAAAATAAACATTAGGAAACCCAATGGTGATCATACCCCATGTTTTCTTGCCTTTATATCAACTTTCTGTGCGAATAAACTACATTCATAGATAGAAATAATCATAAAAATAAAATCTTCCCTTATCTTAGTGATAACTCTAATCATACTACAAAATATTTTGCTTGAAAAAATCCCTAAACTTGCAGAAATAATCTGAAATAGAATGATCATTACCTATTTTAAAAATAATTGCACAATTCTGTGAAAAAATAACTACTTAATTTTTTTTTAAGTTTGAACATTATTGAGGTACAGTTTTCCAGTGAATTTGTAATTATCATGTACTTTGTGGAGTTATGGTGTGTGCATACATTGCAAAAAGCTTACCTTTACATCTACTTCATAACCAAAATGGTTCTTAAAATTTGACTCTCTAGAGGTGATTTTCATGCACACATTTAATTTCCTGAATGGTATCAATTATGCTGAGGCTGAAGAATTAGTACAAAATGCAGGAAATGATCATTGCTTTCAATCAATCCTGGTTCAATTCCTGGAACACTTCCTAGTCCCACAAGTACACCAAGAATGATTCTCTGATCCCAGAGCAAGATGTAAGCCCAGATAAAGCTGGGTGTGGCTCAAAATCAAAGAACCAAGATAGGTATTAATTATGCCTAGTTAAAAGCCAGCAAAAATAACTTCAATTTTTGATGCCCTTGTGGAGTTTTCCTAATTATAATTTTTTTTTTGCATTTTCAAGGATAGTAATATCATATGGCTGATTATTGTGTTGGAGGATAGGTCTTCTAAAAAGATGTAATGATATTGTAACAACTAGGATAACATATTCTTCAGAAGAGACTTAGAATTCATCTTTCTTGAGAGGTAAGAAATTTCATAAAATTCAATTTCCACTTTTTTTAAATTTTATTTTTATTTATTAATTAATTTATTATTTATTTATTCATTCAATCACTCATTCATTCATTTATTTATTTATTTATTTATTTATGTTTTTGGGCCACACCTGACTATGCTCAGGGGTTACTCCTGGCTCTGCACTCAGGAATTACTCCTGGTGGTGCTTGGGGACTAAATGGGATGTTGGGGATTGAACCAAGGTTGACCGCATGCAAAGCAAATTCCCTACCTGCTGTGCTATTGCTCCAGGCCCTCCATTTCCTCTTTAATAACTGAGATATTTGGTAGTCTATTTATGTCCTTTTGTTTGTTTGAGTCACAACTGGTAGTGCTCAGGAATAGCTTCTGGCTCTCATTTAAGAATCAATCAATGTGATTCTTAAGAACAGGGTTAGGAACATATGGGACTCTGGAAATTGAACATGTGTTGATAGCTTGCAAATGAAAGCACAATACTCACTGTACTATTTCTCTAACACTGGGCTATATTTTTTTCACCCTTACTATCATGATAGTCCTTCTTAATTCCTGTGCTAATGTGTGTGTTCTTATAAGCTTTGAACATATCAAGCATAGCTCCAAACCAAACAAGAGCAAAAGTGCCTCTGATTTGTTCATGTTAACATTCATTTCCCTGGACTTTTTTCTTCAACATTGCTGTGCGCTCTTCACCCTTATGGCTTTTTTTTTTATTTTTGGGTCACATCTGGCAATATTCAGAGGTTACTCCTGGCTCTTCACTCATGAATTACTCCAAGCAGTGCTCAGGGGGCATATGGGATTCTGTGGATCGAGACGGAGGTGGGCGTGTGCAAGGCAAATGCCCTACCCTCTGGGCTTCCTCCAGCCCCACACTTAGGGCTTTCACACTATAAAACTATTTGAGTAATGGGAATGCAAGTTAAACTTTTTTGAAATCAGTATTAGCATGTCTCAAAATATAGTATCTTAAATATAATATTGTATTATAAAAATGATACATATTATAAAAATATATAATGCGTATGTATGTCATATATAATATACAATGTACATACGTGTGTGTGTGTAAAATTGTCCAGCACTTTAGTAAGTAAACCTAGAGGGCAATTTGTTTGTTTGTTGTTGTTTTTTTTTTGTTCTGTTTTGTGGCCACACTCCGCCAATGCTCAGGGGTTCCTCCTAGCTCTGTACTCAGGAATTAATCTTGGCCATGCCTATGACACACAATGATAGTACCTTGGTTGTCCTGCCAGCAAAGCAAATGCCCTATCAGCTACTGTGCCACAATTTGATCTAATTGTTTGCTTGAAGATTTAGGAGACAATCACAAGTCACACCTTCAGTTAAACTGTTCTGCAGACCTAAAGTTTAAAAAAAAAATCACCACAGATCCCACCTTGACAGGAAGCTGGAGATGTCAGGAAGAGGCCAGAGGAAACCAGGACAGCCTTCTGATGCCCAATGACATTTTTGGCTTCAGTTTATTAGAAAATCTCCTCCCTATGGTGGAGCCTTAAGATGCTAATGAGACATCTAATTCCCCTTGCAGTTTCATGTTCTTCCCTTCCCTGGGAGCCCTATCTATGCAGGAGCAGCTCAAGTGCTCCATTGTTTAGTCATTGAATAAAGTTTGTTTGAGTTTCTTTTGCCTATAGTTAAATAGTATTTCCATTGTCTACACTTTTTTGTGCTTGGGATAAAATCAAATTTGAAGGGGTACCTCTTGTAAAAATCTCACTTAACAATCTATCCTGTTCAAGATGCTGCTCTGTCTCGAGTTCAATGATTTAAAGAAAGCTTTTGATTCTGTGAAGCAAACTTCACAGACTGAAGCGGTCATCGAAACCCTAGCCAAACAGGGAATTCAAATGCAATACATCAATATCCTTCGTGAGCTGTATTACATATTCACCACCAGGATCTCACCATTCTACAAGGAAGTGATCATCAATGTCAAAAGAGGGGTACTGCAGGGTGATACCATTTCACAGAAACTCTTCAGCACCACTCTCGAGAACATCATGGGACAATTAGAATGGGAAGGAATGGGAGTGAAGATAGATGGTCGGCAACTACACCACCTCCGCTTCGCTGATGACATAGTTCTAATAACACGAAATATTAGCCAAGCGGCACAAATGCTGGCTGACTTTGACCGAGAATGTGGAAAGATAGGTCTACAGCTGAATCTCAAGAAAACTATGTTCATGAAGAATGAACTAGTTCCAGAGACCTTATTCACTCTCAATAGAACAAACATCTCTGAATGCAGCAGTTAAGTGTACCTAGGTCAAGAAGTCAACATAATAAACGACCTAAAACCTGAGCTATGCAGGAGGAAGAGCAGCATGGAATGCCTTCAAAAGCATGGAATAAATAGTTAAAAGGACAAAGAACTTCCCTGCTCCTGCCACAACTCTTCTACTCCACCGTTCTACCTGCATTAACATACACCTCAGACACCTGCGACCTACAAAAGCAGGATGAGAATGCTATTCGGGTCTCCCTAAGAGGAATCGAACGAGCTATGTTTGGAATATCACGCCTCACTCAAGTGAGAGAAGGAATCCAGAGTTTCCACCTCCGTTGCTGTTCCAGAGTCAGGAACGCTGTCTCGTTTGCCAAGGCATTGAAAATCAAATGGGCTGGACATGTAATACGATTTGGAGATGACCACTGGACTAGAGCCGTTACTGACTGGATCCCACAGGATGTCAAAAGATCACGTGGCCACCCACCTACAAGATGGTCAGACTTCTTTGTCAAGACCCTGAAAGAACGGGTTGAGGCTCTTCGTATTCCTGAAGCATGCTGATGCCATTGGGCTACACTGGCATGTGATAGGGTCAAATGGAAATGTTACTGGGTCCCACTCGAGGAAATCCATGAACAACGGAATGTCTAGTGATCTAGTAATCTAGTGAACAATCTATCCAAAGAGCATGGCAATGATAATGCAAGATGACACGTACACTTATGTTCATTGCAGAACCATGCATAAAAATCACACTATGAAAACAACCACTTCGGCTATGGACAAATAAGTGGAAAAATTGTGTATATATATATATATGCAGTGGGACACTTGCCACTTGCCACTTGTCTTCCTGTTGCTCATCGATTTGCTTGAGCAGGCTCCAATTGTTATTGATTATCCAGTGATTGGGAATCACCGGATAATCACTGGGTATCCAGTGATTGGGAATGAGGTCCTTTATTGTTGCGATTTTTTGGCATATTGAATGCACCAAGGGTAGCTTGCCAGGCTTTGCTGTGGCTCTAGGTTCATCCCAGGGGGCCCAGTCTTTTTCTATGAGAGACCATCAACCATCCAGGGCTCACAAGGCAGAGTACTGGGTGTAGACAAGTCTGTCTCCTGTCTACCACCTGCTGATGCAGCTGGACACCACTGCCATGCCTGCAACACCTCAAGGTGCAGGGACACTACTGGTCAATAAGAATTGAGAAAGCTTGCCATTTGTTACCATGTGATATTTACCATTTCATGCTAAATGAAATAGATAATAACGAAGATATAGAGAAACAAAACAAGAAAACAATGATTGCAGTCCCAGAACTGATATAATCAGAGTAAGTATTTTGTGGCATTCTAACAGAAATGGTAATAGGATATTGGTGTTTGGTGGTTGGTGTAATGTGTTAACATATTTTCAAGATTGTGGGATTGTAGCTCTGAAATACATCATTACTTACAACAACAGAATCTCTATTAAAATTAAAAACTTATCTGAATGACAAAGAGGAAGGATAAATATTAAGGTGTTTATCTTATATACAGTTTGCCTTGTTTCAATATTCAACACTACATATGGTTCCCTGAGCACTGCCAGGAGTGGTTCCTGAGTACAGAGCCAGGAGTAAGCCCTGAGCATAATAAGGTATCACCCAAACCCATTCCACAATAAAACAAATTAAATATAAAATATAAATACATTTTTTTCAAAATGTTAGTATTTGTTGTTGTTGTTGTTGTTGGCCAAAGCACTCCACTGGAGGTTTACAGTTTCAAAAGCGATTTTACTAAATACATAAGCAGAAGAGGAATGACCATATAAGAGGTATTAAAACCTCAACCTGTGCAGAAAGAAAAGTTAGGTTTCCATTTCTGTAACACTTAAGTAGCTGACCAGGCCAAAGCTTTTGCTTTATTCCCTGGGAATGTTACACTTAAATGGCTCAAGCCACTTTGCAGGCAATTTACCTGGCTTCAAGCCCTTCCGCCTCCCGATTTTCTCTGTAGGGTGATAGCCTTCTGTTCTGTAGGAAGCTGGTCAATTGCCCAACTGGTTCTTGGCATAATAACTACAAAAAGCAAACATTCCAAGCCTGCTGTTGACCTGGGGTGCTCCCACCCAGTTCCAGTTTCATTGTGATTGGCAGGGCTAGAGCCTTCAGGAAGGGAGACATATACACACTATACACACTGTATACAAACACAAACACACACAGAGCTATAAATCTTGTCTTTACACTGGTTTACTTGCAAGAGGGTGGAATAGGTTCCATCACCAGGCAATTGACTTTAAATCTTAGCGCAGCTTCCCTGTTTCAAAAGAGTGAAATTTTCAGTTCACTAAGAATAAGTAGGTCCTGGGGAACTGGAGTGATCAAATTAATTTCATGAGAGACTAATTTTTCAGTTTTAATGTCAAGTATATAATTTTATCGGAAGAAAAAAAAGCTGAGTACATAAGCAAAATGACCACATGGTCACATTACACTCAGCAGCACACATTTAAAAACCATCACATAAGTGACAGCTTTTTTTCCTGTGTCCTGTGTCTTGTGGATTTTCAGAATATCCACAGCTTTAAGCAGCTGACCTTCTAGTATGGACAAAATCAATATTCTCTTATGAATCTAACACATCCATTATACACAACAAATAATTAGAATGCACTATGAGATTTATATTCTAATTCAGTTCAAGGTAAAAACTAATCATTAATGACATTTTCTTTTTTAGGAAAATATATGTGTCTTGATTTTTTTTTCAATTAGCGTATTGTAGAAATAAAACCAACCGATTCCACAAATCAATGCCAGGCTTCTGACTGGTACGAAATAATAGAAAAATTTGTCAATTTTCCAACTCATTATGTCAATATATGACATCCAAACCAAATAATCCCATTTCCCAGTGAGCATTGCTAACTGAATTGAACAGATAACAACCATGCTAATTCAATAAAGTGTTTTTAGAATAGACATTTCTGTATTTATTTAATTAATTCATTAATGTGAACATCTCAAAATTGTTCATCTTGGGCTTCCAGAATAATGATGACAGTAAAAATTCATAAGAACCAACATTTATTGACTTCTTAGTCTGAGTCAGCTTTCTCTGTATTCTCGCTCAATTTTTAACAAGACTGTAAGGTTAGCATACCAGAATGCAGTGGAGCTTATAGTTCCCCAAATTTGACTTTATCTTAGTAAACATTTTCACACATCTATTATTTGAATAAAATTCCTATGTGTTACTTGGGAACATTTTCTGACTATGTTTTTCCTTTCTCTCAATATCAAATGAATTTCCTTTTAGTCATCTTTCTGGCACATTCCTGATTCTCATATCCTTTCCATTTGTCTGATTGCTATCTTGAGTACAATGTCTGTCCCTGATATTGAATGATGTTAGTGTCATAAATTTATATGTGATATTCAGAAGGTTATATAAAACTTTCTTTCTTTCTGTGACCATGTCAGTTGAGTTTAATCTTTATTTTACACATTTATTATTATTTTGGTGGACATGATGAAATCAAATAGTCTCTCACCCTGTTCATTCTATTCTAGGCCATGGCTCCCAATGTAGAGTTCTTCATCCGATCTTCTTAGTCCTATCTTGGCACTAAAATCACCGACTATGATCTTCTAGAAGGTGTAATCTTTTTACAGAACTCCTCCAGTTCCGTGTAGAATTTCTCAGTTTTTTCCTCCCTTATATGTGGATGTTGGTGCATACGATTGCCACTGTTCCAGAGTCAGGGACACTGTCTCGTTTGCCAAGGCATCGAAAATCAGATGGGCTGGACATGTAATGCGATTTGGAGATGATTGCTGGACTAGACCTGTTACTGACTGGATCCCACAGGATGTCAAAAGATCACGTGGCCGTCCACCTACAAGATGGTCAGACTTCTTTGTCAAGACCCTGAACGAGCGGTTTGAGGCTCTTTGTATTTCTGGAGAAACCAGATGCCATTGAGCTACACTGGCACGTGATAGGGCCAAATGGAAATATTACTGGTGCCCGCTCGAGCAAATTGAAGAATAACGGGATGTCAAGTGTCAAGTGTCAAGGACACTTACAGACTTGTGGTACGAACATTTTTCATATGAATCTTCTGCAGTTCTTTTTGGCTTGTACCTGAGGATTAGAAAATGACTTGCTTATTTAGAAGTCCCTCCAATCTTAGGCATGGTCTTTTGCTACTCAGTTGTTTTAATACCCAAATAACCCTACTAAAGCAAAATAAATAAACATTTGGTGATTAAGAATTGTATAAGGTTTATGGGGCCGGAGCGATAGCCCAGCGGGTAGGGTGTTTGCCTTGCACGCAACCGGCCTGTGCCGGCCGGGGTTCGATTCCCAGCATCCCATATGGTCCCCCGAGCACCACCAGGAGTAACCCCTAAGCGCCGCCGGTATGACCCAAAAAAGCAAAAAAAAAAAAAAAAAAAAAAGAATTGTATAAGGTTTAAATAGTGTTGAAGCCAACACAGGCATTAATCATAAATCGGTAACACTGCTTTGTTGAAAGAGTTTTCATTCGATTTAATTATTAAAACAGGAACTATTCGAATGGAAATATTACTGGGGCCCGCTCGAGCAAATCGATGAATAACGGGATGTCAAGTAATCAAGTGATTATTGTTTTACATTTTGTGGCTAAAACAATTTTTTTCAAGACATATTGAACACAATGTAATTTAGTATTATATCAAAATATTAGTGAATTGCAATAGTGTTAGTAATCAATAGTATTAATAATCTAATACATAGTAAATGATAAATGAAAGAATTTCTATAATAAATATAAATGTGCTTGACCTATACTTGGGGGTCATTCTTTCTGAGTATAACATGAATTGGAAAATAGAACTGAAGGGAATGATGTGAACTCAACCAAAATAATTGTTCTTTAGTAAAAATCTTTAAATACTAAAAGCAATATGGTGTTCAATGTACACAACATATTCTTTTCAGGAACTGAAATTTATCTTCCATGCTATTTTTTGTACATTTAAGAGCCAACTGCTATCAATATTAATGATTTGGGATTTTCTCTGCTTAGGTGTCCTTTAACTTTGGTGTCCTATAATTTGAGAAACTGTTTCTGTATGGATTGTTCCTAGTCAACACTAGATACTACTTAAGCCAGTAACTCTTGCTGTCCCATACTTTCTTTGAGCTCTGTGACTTTATCCAGGTATTCAGGGAATGTCATGTTGGGGATTGAACCTAAGCCTACAGCATGCAAAGCATATGCTTTAGCCCATTGATTTATCTCTCTGTCTCTCAAAATGCTACCTCACACAATAAAAGAAAAAAATAACAATAAAATGTGAATAATAGCTGGATTGAATTTTTTTCCCCAAAAGTCACTATCCACCTGGAAAACACCTTTTCTTTAAATATACGTCAATCTAAATGCATACAT
This sequence comes from Cryptotis parvus, assembly GCA_021461705.1. Taxonomy (NCBI): domain Eukaryota; kingdom Metazoa; phylum Chordata; class Mammalia; order Eulipotyphla; family Soricidae; genus Cryptotis; species Cryptotis parvus. The sequence continues at coordinate 15,825 of JAJIBD010004682.1, read as the reverse complement.
ATTTCTGATACTATATAATCATAAGTGTTGCATGACTTGAATTTGTAACTGTTCAAATTGTTATGAGTAGCAGCACCATTCTTTTAATGTACCAGTTGTCATAATAAAGGAAAAAACTGTAAGGAATCAGATATATCGCACATGGCATGGATAAACCATATAATTTCCAACAAGATAGGTTTATTTGCATATCCTTTGCTTTAAAACAGAAATAAAGTTGGGTTACATGTGCATATTTGAGGTCTGATTCTGTCTCTTAGTACTATAATATTGACATGAGTACATAAATAATTAAATGAACATTGCATTATAACATCATATATTTCAGAAGTGCATCATTGAAAACATGGGTAAAGCAAAAACAATTTGTACTGAAAACTCTAGCCTGGCTTCTATACCATTAACAAAATTTGAAATTTGTGACATTTATCAATCCATTCATGCTAGATTACACATTGACAATTGTCATCCTCAAAAGTGCAGGGATATTACAAAGAAAACAACTTAAATTGGGAAGTATGTCTAAAGAGTGTAGACTGCCATTAGTTTCCAATAAGTTTTTGGGCCTGATTTTCTCCCTGGAAAATTAGGCTAAAACAAGAGAGTTTTTTTTTCAGGATGAATGATGCATAGTTCGTGAAGGACATGAAGGAAGAAGATGGGGATGCAAAGTGAAAGGACATAAATAACATGCACAAACTTATATCACACAAACAGAAAATAATGGAGAAACATCATCAAGGGTGTAAGTTCTAAAATGGTAAAGAAATATATATTTTTTTTGCGTGTAGCTGCCCAATTTTCCTAGCACCATTAGTCGAAGAGGCTTTCTTGTTCTACTTTATATTACTTGTTCCTTTATAAAAGCTTAAATGATCATTCATTTGAGGGTCTATGTCAGGATATTTAACTCTGCCATGGTTTGCAGGTCTGACTTTATTTCAATGCCATGCTATTTTAATTACTGTCACTTTGTAATAAAGTTGAAAATGAGGAATTGATGCCTCCCATCTTCTTTTCCCCAAGGTTTGCTTTAGCTATTTGAGGGGGATTATTTTTCCATATTTATGAGAACTAAGGATAATAGGAAAGAGGACCAGGAGTACTGTAACCCTAGTTGGAAGCTTGCCACAAGTGGGGAAGTTTGGATAAAGAATGATCACTCTGAACAATGATGCTGAAAGTAGGTAACTGGATATACATGATAACTTCTGTTCCTATATTGCAAACCATAATTCTCAAAAGGAAAGTCAGAGACAGAGACAGAAATAGAATGAAAAGAGAGAGAGAGAGAGAGAGAGAGAGAGAGAGAGAGAGAGAGAGAGAGGGAAGAAACGTTCCTAATGCAAAGTGGTGGAAGTAGAAGGAGGGAAACTGTGTACAATGGTGGTGGTGGGAAATATACACTGGTGAAAAGGTTTGTGTTGGAACATTGTATGACCCAAACTCAATCATGAACACATGAACAGTTTTATAATTGTGTATCTCAAGGTGACTTAAACTTTAAAAAAATGGTAAAAAGGAAGAAATGTGACTTTATCTTTAAGAAGGCTCAGTCTACTATAAACAGTGCCAGAGCCAAATACCAGGGCCTATGGATGCATAAATATGTGCAAGGCTCTGTATTGGCCCAAACAAAAACAACAGAAGAAAAGAGGGTGGTTTTTGCTGATAATGGGGTTGTCACATTTTTAAAACATGAAAGCCTTTGGAATGGTCTGGTTAGCTTTTTTTTTTTTCTGATTCTTCCTCATTTTATTCCTTCAGTTTAAAAAAATTTAGATTTTGTGATTTATATTGGGATTAGTGATGATTTTTCATGCACATAATTCCAGTACTGCACCTATCACCAGTGTACCCAACTCCCACTCTGAACCAGTATTTATAATTCTTTTTGCACCATAACCATTGGGGCTGGTGGATGACAGAGCTATTTCCAAAGATGCTTCTGGCATCATATGGTTTGAGGACTGACCCCAGAGCTCCTCCTGAAAGCATGCATTCCAGCCGTTGGAGAGTTTTGTCTCATATCTATTTCTTAAGTACAGATATGGTGCAATGAGAAGGGTACAAGGTAGAAAAGATGTTGGATTATTCAATTTATCATTAAGTAAGGTCTTATTTTTATAGATATAGCAGAACCCTTAAGCACAAAATTATCATTAAATCCAAATTCCTCATAAAACTCTATAGTATCTGTTCATCTGAAATGTAGGGTATAACTAAAAGCATTGGTGGATTCGCCATGAGTTTTTCATGAGCCACATGTTAAAAGCTGGACCTACAAATGCCCAGTCTTTTACCCATTTCATTATTTTCTAAAGTAATTAAGTGGATAAGTGTTTAGTTAAAAATGCAAAAATGTTGTAAAAATCTACTTATATTAGAAGTATCCTGCTTTTACAGTTAATCAAAAGGTCAGGGGCCTTTTGTACTAAACAAATCTCATCAGGGTAGTTCATTAACACAATTAGACAAAATGCATTCACAGTTTCAGCTATCTATTCATTTTAAGCACTTTCTGCCTTGCTTAATCAAATGTAACATGGGAGACTTTTCCTGGCTACATAATCAACATGTAAATTAAAATACACAGGGATCTCCAAAGAATAAAAAGTTAATTATTTAATCGCTTTTTTCCCCTCTATGTATTCTGTTAAGAATGCTTAATTAAAAAAGAGTAAAAGAAAGGAGTGCAAGTATTTATTTAACACATGTTTATTTATCTTGTATAAAAATGTAAGTATAATTAATATTAAAATGACAAATGGAGTATTGAGTTTACAGCCCAGTTTTAATAAGTATTAGATTAATCAACGAATATTATTTTAATTGAAATATTTAATGGATGTGTTTTTTTACAAAATATGTAAGAAAGCTTAAATGGTATTTTTATGCGAAATTGAATATATATTTATCAAGAAGTTTATATGTGAAAACTATAACTTATCCTAAGAATCAAAGACAGACTGAAAATTCATTCAACATTTTATTATGAAAGTTCAGGAACAGTTTATTTGGACTTAATTTACAGCCGTTGAATTTTATGATACAGTGAGCACAAGATGTGACCATTGATTTTTTGTCTGTGCAAATTCATCTGAACAAGGATTTTTTATAAAGAAATTAATTTTCTGGTTTGATTTTATAACTTTTCAAAATTTTTGCATATTATAAAATGTTAAAATATTGAGTTCAGATAAATGTTACTAATCACTGACCTCCTTTTTAACTTTTCACAGTCCTGCATTTTACATATAGATATAATGCTTATTTGGGAAACATTAAGATGCTTATTTCATAATGTGACTGATGTCATTTAAATGAGTCAGATTTTACAAGATACTGTATCCAATTATTCACTTAGTGAGGCATTTAGTTATCTTCAACAATTAAACAGAACTTTAACTTCAAAGATTCAGACCAGCAAGACTGACCTACTAATATATTTTATTCAACTTAAAAAAATTTTGGGGTAGCTGTTCAGAACATCTTCAAAAACATTTTTAGGACTCTAATACACTAATGCACTTACTAAGGACATAATAGTATTCTTAAAAAAAATGAGATGGTGCATTATATATCTGCATGAGGCAAAAGTTATTTTCTCGATGGCATGTATATTTTAAGAGAAATTTCAGTGGTCATAAAAACTAATAATGACCATAATTACACTTGATCTTAGCTAAAAGGACATGAAGCTCTAATCATGACCATAATTAATATTTATTCAATGACCATTTAGGATATCTGTATGATTTGTAGTTTTGACTAAAGTGTATGTAAAGAAGATATGATATATACTTGTCCTTAAATAATTTTCATTTAAGGTGGAGAAATAGTGTCAGGCTAAGTATATGTATAAGGGGAAGCTCTTTCACTTTGTGAGAGAACTGGAAATTTCTCACTAAAAAAGTCTCAAATCTTTCTGAAATTCAGTAATAATGGTTACAGATGAGAATATTGGATAATGGCTTACAAAATCTAGGTTGCATATTCTTGAAAGATAAAATAACCCATCTGCATATTTAGATTATATACATGTGTTTTAGTATTATATATGCACATATACATACATATATATGTGTTTATGTGCATATACACACATATATAAACACACATATATAAACTCAGGACTCTGCCCTGTAGGCCCTGGATAGTTGATGGTCTGACATAGAAAAAAAGAAAGACTGGGCCCACTGGGCCCTTGGGATAAACCCAGAGCCAAGGCAGAGCCTGGTAAGCTACCCATGGTGTATTTGATATGCCAAAAACAGTAACAATACTGGATCTCAATCCAAACTAATATTTCCATTACTGTTGCCTGCTTGAGCAAATCGATGAACAACAGGAAGACACATGACAAGAGATATATATGCATACTTGCAGCTGTTTATATTTATCATATGTAATAAAAATCATCCTGGATATATTGTTATAAGATAGTAAAGCAGTGCAGCCAGAGCTCAACTTGTTGATGCTTTCTTTGCACATGTGAGCCCTTGGATTCTATTTCCAGCATCCCATTGTCCCTTGAACATTACTGGGAGTGATCCCTGAGCACTAGCATAGGAGTAATACTTAAGAACAATTGGTAGGGCCCACTGAAAGTAACTAAAATAAAAAGTATTATAGCATAGCTAAGTAAGAATATATAAATACTTAGTAAATAAGTATATGCTTATGTTACATATTTTCAATAATAACACTAAAGTCTGCACATTTTATAGCCTAAGAAATAAGCTTATGAAAGCTCTATAGCTTATGAAATAGAAACAGTTCTTGCAGTTATTTGCATTATGTAGCATTGCTTCTTAATAAAGTAAAGGAGTATATTTAAATAGGAAAATCTAATTTCATTAATGTATTTTTTCTTAAAAGTAAACATGAGAAAAATGATGCTCAGTGTTTACATAGCAAAGAGGGTCATTTATTTCAGAAGAATATAAACAGACAAGCAAATGTACTAGAAAGCCTTGTGAAATTTCAGTTTAACATTGAATAAGGTGGATTTCTGATTTTGTTCATTATTTGTACTTATAAATATTCATATATTTCTCAAATAAACACAGAACCGGCAGGGACCCTAATAAATTGTGTGTGTGTGTGTGTGTGTGTGTGTATGATTAACTAAGTTCAGAAATGTTAGGGTAAAAAGAGCAGCATATATCAATGTATTATTTATGCAGTCCATGCTAACAAATATATGTTAATAACATATTGATTGACAGCGGTTTGCCTTTTATTTATTTCACCTTTAACACTAATTGAAGAAGGAACAGTGTCTGGCTGGGCCACTTCAACGTTCAGATTCACTGACAAAGGAGTTAATTATAAAAACTTTTCAGTTGTACACGATTGGTATAAAAGCCGTGGCTTTATAATATTTATCTAAATAAAACAGCATTCTTTAGATAAAAAACAGGCAGTTTTACTAATGAAAAATCTAAATTTTGACTTCATGTGTTATTCATGAATGCTGTGATACTACAATTGTTATTTTCAAGTGTTTAGCTTCTGTGAAAGCATCTTGGGCAATGATGTTAGATGTTGAATGCTGAATGTCAGAAATAATGATCTAAATGCACTGTAATCTCTGCTGAATAAGGTCTATTATATGTAATATTTAGGAGAATGTGTTGTTGAATGATTTAAAGCAAATTATTTTGTATTTAGTTTTAATGTAATTTATTTTATAAGATATACTAAAAACAATACTAGAAGTTTGCTATTAGTACTTCTAAGTCCAAATTAATATATTATTTTTCAATACTAAACTAAAGCTGCGTATTGACTGGAATTCATATGTAAACTATCACTAGCAGATATTAGAAAGAACATAAAATTTATTTCCTTTCTTCCATTAGAATTTAGTTGATAATCATAAGTAAAAGCCTGTTATTCTAAACTGTTTGGCGATTATAATTTTCATGTGGAAAGTAAAATTTCATTTACTTTCAAAGCAAATGATACGAAGCAGAAAATGTTTCTTTAGGAATGGCTACACCTTTGCATCTCTCCACCAAGCAAATAGTCTACTTAGAACATAATACATTCATAGACAAGCTTCATCAAGACTTTATAAAAACTTATATTTTCTGGTCAGTGTCCTTTAACATGGATGTGCATATTTAATCAAAAGCGTTTATCTATTTCTTAAAATTAACAAATTATATACTCTATTCTCTTTATAGCAACTCCAAAATTTAATTAATATTTACCATTTCCTTAATTAGTTGATTTCTTAAAATGGTGAAACAATGAAGGACATAAATTAATGGGGTATCATTATCTGGAAAAATGAACATGTTTAAATTGAGGAAAACCATGACAATCCAAACCATGACAGTCAATACACATATCATATAGACCTCATACAGCCGTTACAGACTGGATCCCACGGGAAATCAAAAGATCAAGTGGCCACCCACCTACAAGATGGTCAGACTTCTTCGTCGAGACCCTGAGTTCTGAGGCTCTTCGTATTCCTGAAGCAACCAGATGCCATTGGGCTACTGGCATGTGATAGGGTCAAATTGAAATGTTACTGGTGCCCGCTCGAGCAAATCGATGAAAAACAGGATGTCAAGTGATCAAGTGATATTTTTATACCTGTGAGCTGAAGAAGTACTTTGAAATAAATATGTAAATAAGTGATTGTGTGTATATAGGTATATATGCATATGCTACATGTGTTAGTACACATAATACTATATATTATTTGTTCATATTGTATACACATATAACATATATCATATATACATTAGATACACTATATGTACATATGCTTTTGCATATATTATAGAGACATATCGCTGTATTTGTATACATATTCACATATATATTCATATATATATATATATATATATATATCACAGCACCTGTATGGGTACCAAAGTGATCACTAATCTGTGTGAGTCCTCCAATCACAGTCATCAATATGAGTACCACAGACAGAAATTTGATTGCTGTGCAAGTAGAGTGTGGTCCTTTGTCATCACAATGAAAAAAAAGGCAAGGTAGGTGGGGGGGCCTATTAATATAAAGCAAGCCCCAATCTCCACAGTTAATTATAGCTCTCACCAATATTAAGGAACAGACTTACTAAAATGCACAATTCCAGAGACCTTCTTTTAACATGATTGTAATTTGTTCATCAATCTATTAAATATTTTAGACATTTGATATGTTATCAGTGATATATTACGTTTATATGTAGATGATAGGCATAACCATAGCCCACTTAGTATTTAGAGCTGAATGAATTCTAATTATTAATAACAATGATTTTTATAGTATGCACAACTGTAAAATAAATTATTATTTAAATTAAATACTTCCTTATTTTAAATTATTATTTGTCCCATTAAACTATAATAGATATGCAACCCATTCTGAATATATTTGAAAGACAATACTAATAACATAATATTTTAAAATCAAAGGATGACATACTTTGTATTTAATGAAATGCATGAGAGCAAAGAATGACTATTTTTAAAATATTATACAAGGGATCAAATAATAAAATTTACTGTTGAAAATTTCTCATCTGGAAAGTGAAGTAGAGTTATAAAATGAAAATCTCTAGTGCAAGACTTTTTGAATTTATGTGGACTGGGCTTCACAAAACTTTGTCAGAAGTTTTTATTAAAGGTTAGTTTGGTATTGGAGTTGGGAAAAACCTAGTGGTGTTTAGGGCTTACTCTTGGATTTTGCTCAGAGATTATTCCTTATAGTGCTCAGGGAACCATACGCAGTGTTGGGAATTCAGCTAGTATTACTAACTATTCCATCAAATAGCCCAAGCTTTAGATTTAAAAACAATCTAGCATAGAATGCTGTACAGGTGATAAATATACTATTTTGCATTTGTATAAATAAGGTTAGCTATATGCAGTAACAAATTAATCAAATGTGCATGCACTCACAGATTTGTATGCACATACTCTCACATCTATACTATGACGTTTAAATTTACATGTTGGCATATTAGTCATTTAACACAAGCAATCTGAACATATAGAGGGTAACTAATGCTTGTCTAATTATGCATTTGTCACCAAAGGTGACAGAATGTATTTTCCCCATCCTGAGATAGCTGATTCCCTTAAGAGACAGGAAGACATGCAGCTTAACAATGTCAAGCTAGAATTAAATACAAATCACTATGAGAAAATAAAACAGGGACAATTAATTCTGCCTGGGCTTGTCCTCACCCTTATACTCTGAACTACATTTTGCAGACCACAATGTAACCATAACCTCAAATAATTTTACTTTCTTATCCAATTACTCCTCTCAAAAAAACACTCTGTATCCATAGATACAGTCTTATCCTTGACTTGAAAATGTCCCCTTCTCTTCACAAGAAACATTGGTCTTCACATTGTACTCTAAATTGCTTATTACATATATCATTTCTCTTACTAATGCTTCTTTTTTTCATTTCCACAAAAGCTACCTAGGAAAAAGCTGAACTCTAGCATAATTCAACAATTTAATTTGTTTACTACAAATGATTAAATTTAGCCAGAGAAGCCATTTAAGAATAAAATAAGGTTCTTAAACGGGATTTTCTCCTCAGAATAATGTTCAATATTTTGTACAGTTTCAATGCATTAATTGCTACATAAATGTTTATGATTCTCAAAGCTATATTTCTAAATGAAATTTATTTTCTTTACCCATTGAGCATCTCTGATTTAAATTTAGTCATTTTAGAATAATATATTCAGAATAATTTATTTAATAAGTTAAACAAATATCACTGTCTAAGTCAGTGACGGTACTAGGGTCAGCATGACTATTGATTCAAATTATTGAAAACTTTTTGATATAGATTTATCAGATTTTAAATAATTTTATTTCTCATAGCAGTATAACCTCTATAGGAGAAAACATTCAAGCTTGCTAAATTGAAAGTTTCTACTTCCGTGTATAATATTTTCACATTAATTGTTAATCAAGTCACAAAAAAAAATTAAGTTCACTAGACTGAGTTATTTTTATCTTTATGTGGTAATTATTTAAAATTTTGATTTATCAGTTTTCTGTTTTGCTGTTATTTAAAATAAAAGAATATTTGAATTCACTCAAGCCATGTATGTTTGAGTTTTGAAATATTTTTCCAAAGAAAATCACACTTACTTTTGGTCAATTATTATTTTAGAGGATATGCACTGCTTCTCTACATCTAATATGTGGCAAGTATAAAGGGTAATAACAGTAGAGTCCACAGCTAATAGGAACATATTAGAGCGACCATTCATTGGTATGGAATTAAGCATTAACGTAATCAATAGATAGACCTTAAACCCAACCATAACGAAAGGTCCAATTTAATTATAAAGGTCTTTATCTTTAATCTCAAGATTTGTAAGTTACAGCTTAGCAAACAAATGTTTCCCATGTGTTTAGTTTATTCCAGAATGAAATCAGAAAGTTTTATTTTTTTCATAAAATTAAAAAAATATATTTGTTCAAGTTTCATTGTCTATCAGCTTTTGTTATCATCTGTCAATACGATAACTGCTAAGAAAATCTATCTACAACATTTCCTCCTCTCTGAGTAAATACTAAATAAAAACACAGCATCAAATTCTATACATTTTTTGTTGTCCAATGTTGTGTTTACTTAGTGGTTAAAAGTTCTAATACTTTTCGACTTTACGGAAGTAGTTGAAATACTTCACTCCTATTTTTAGCAATCGTTGCACATAGTTTATATGTATTGAAACCATAGTTTCTAAGATACCAGACTAAAATTTTAAAATGACAAACAATGGAAGATGAAGATTCAATACATTTATTTAACTTTCTTGAAATATTCACTTTTCTCCAGAATTGAATAAAGTTAACAAAATAAAAACAAAATTTCCTTCAATATAGGAATTTTATAAGTGTCCTGCCCAGCTTTGGTTTTGGTTGCATTTAAAGTCTATCTATTGCTTACATAATCACTTAATTCTATACCAATGAATGTTCACTCTAACATTTCCTATTAGCTGTGAACTCTACTGTTAGTAGGCCACTTTATTCTTGCCACATGTCAGATGTAGAAAAGTAGTGTGTTTCTTTTAAAAAAATACTTGACCAAAAGTAAGTGTGATTTTCTTTGGAAAAATATTTCAAATTTTTTCTTCAATATAGAAAATTTTTATGTGTCCTTGGAGTGTGTGGGGGAGCAGGTAAGCTCCCAAGCAGTGCTCAGTAAGACCAAGGAATCAAACCTAGGGATATTTAGCTGCTTAGACTGGACTGGTTCAGTGCATGAAAACTGGTAGCAGGGGCTTCTAAAATCACAGCCAGCGCTTCTCAAGGGTGGGAGAATGTCAGAGATTGAACCTTTAAACGTGTTTTGGCAAATCATATGTTCCTCTACCGTGATTTATCTCCCTTTTCAAGATAGGTGTTTTATAAAGGCATAGATTGCTTCAGCACACTCTAGACAGTGACTGAAACTGATTATGTGGTAAAATATTGTGAATAAAATAGTTCTTTAATTAACTAGAGACTTATTTTTAATATTGGAAAATTAATTTGAAATTAAAAATCAATCTTATATTATTACTGATGACAAACTTTTGGGCAGAAAAGAAATCATAATCCCCAACAAGAACCACCTCTAATATTACTACATTGTTAATTTTTAGCATTCTCAAAGACTCACCATTCTCAAAAATATCTGTAGATTATTTTTATGATGGTGCTTTTAATTGAGTAGCAACAAAATACAGTATAATCATTTTAATAAGGAATATAATGATCTCGGTTCCTGTTTTATTATATGGTCTCAAAATAGCAAAGCACTTAGAATCACTTGTTCTTTTTCAAAGATTTGTTTTGTAAAATAAAAATGAATATCTAATATAAAATAAAAAGGCATGTTTATCAGTTTTTTAAAAATATGTTTTAAAGGTCAAGATTTTTATAAATAATAATGACATTGAACTCAACCATGGTGTATCCTCTTACCACCTATGTAACCCTGGGAAGATTAAATGCATCATCTATTAAATCATAGTAGCAATTTTACCTCCCTTGTAGCGAAAAATTAATTGGTATAGAATGAATAAAGCATTAATAAAATACTTAGCATGTTCTGACTTTCAGTAAATATTCACTTCTTTTCTCTTGTGTTGTAATGAATTTGAAAATTTCAACATGACTGCAGATATTATTTGTATATATTAGAAGACATGAGTATATTTATTCATTGGCTGTAACTTTGAATCCTGCAATTATTCATAGATGAGAAAGCAGTAGACAAACCCGTATATTTAAATTTATAAATGGACCAAGTCATGGCAGATTCCATAAAAAGACTCTTCCTAAAATACCTTATTTTCTTCTCTCATTACACTTGGTTGATTTCTGCCCCTTACTCTTGATTTCATTCTATCTATGACTTATTTTAATATTAACTCAATTGCTGATTCTGGAATTAGTGATGATTTAGTCCCACTTTTGCTACAAAGCTCATGATGTAATGTCAACTTTCAGGTATAATACCAAACAGTTTCTCTTAAATTGTTACTTTTGGAAAAACATGCAAATTATTAGTGAGTGCTCAAGATACATGTAGGAAATGATGGAAAGTTGTATTTAAAATTTTCTGAGGACCTTGATTTCAAATTATCATTGCTCTGAGTTGTGAGTATTAGAATTTTTGAGTGAAATAATCTTTTTTGAGGGACATAAACATTATGCAGAATCTATAATGCAGAATCTATACATTTGTAACCTATGTGTGTAAAACAAACCAGATATAGCCAAAGGAAAAACAGTGTTCCAACAGCCGTCCCCTCCACCAGTGCACGTTTCCCAACACCAGTGCACGTTTCCCAACACCCGTGTCCCCAGTTTCCCTCAACTCTACCCCCAACCTGCCTCTATGGCAGGTACCTCTCTCTATGACAGGTAGCTCTCTTGCTTTCTCTCTTTTCTCTGTCTGTCTCTCTCTCTGTCTCTCTCCTTTTGCACCTTTAGCAAACCACCTACTGCTCCTTTAGCTCCTTTGCTTCTTTAGCAACCACCTATTGTGGTTTGCAATGCAGACACTGAAGGGTTGTCATGTATATCCCTTTACCTGCTTGCTATACTCAGTTCTAGTCTAGCATTACCATTTCCAACTATTATTGTCAAACTGGTCCCTTCTCTGTCTTATGTATCATCAGCCTCCCCCACACTTGTGGTAGATTTCAACCATTGGCAAATCCTCCTGGTCCGCTTTGCCTGTCCTTGAATATTAGTCTCATACTATTTTTTTTATGTTCCATAAATGAATACAAGGTGCCCTGGAGGTATGGCGGGTTCTAGCCCTGGCCTGCCACACAAGAAGCCAGATTACCCCCGACTCCATGAGGGCAGCCATTTTTCACATCTCGACTTCCCTCTGGTCAGAACTCCACCCAGCAGAAGAGCCTATTACAGCCCAGCTCGCAGTCGCTTAGGGCGGCATGGTTCATCATAAATGCTGGATTTAGAGGTGACTACAAGAGTATGCCACCCACATGGCAGAGCCTGGCAAGCTACTCCATATAGTATTTGATATATCAAATACCAGTAACAATTATAGACCTCATTTCCATGACCTGATATAATGGTTTGAGGCTCTTTATTTTCCCGAGCAAGCAGATGCCCTTGGGCTCTACTAGCATGAGACAGGACGTATGGAGATGATGAATGGGAAGACAGTGATACAGTGATACAGTGAAAGATTCACCAGTATCTTGCAGACTTATTATCATATGAATAAAATTATTAGAAGCATCAAGTAAGATTTTGGATTTTCCAGAAATTTAATGTGAGGAAAAGAAATGCAAGTTTAAAAGTGTATGTGAAAGTTAATAACTATCAGGGCCGGAGCAATAGCCCAGTGGGTAGGGCATTTGCCTTGCACGTGGCCAGCCTGTGCTGGCCGGGTTCGATCCCCCAGCATCCCATATGGTCCCCCGATCACCGCCAGGAGTAATTCCTGAGTGCAGAGCCAGGAATAACCCCTGAGTATCGACCGGTGTGACCTAAAGAAGAAAAAAAAAAAAGAAAGTTAATAATTATCAAAGAAGAATGAGAAACTCTGATCCGTATATGTGTAGATCACAGATGTATTGAATTAGAATTAGGAGGAAGCTAGAGGTCATTTAATCTAATCTCATATGTGAAGAAATGACTTCAATTATACACACTTAAATACATTCTTGTTTATCTGAATTCTGAATTTTTACTCAAAAACTAAATTTGCTATTTTCCAACTAGACTTTTATGAGATAGAATGTAGAAATAATTGGGAAGATAATACATTTAGGAATGGCTCTGGGTTACTTTAAAACCCAGAGGAAACTTTTCCTGTTATTGTACAGAAAAGAAATACAACTATATTCAATAAAATTATAATGCAAGTTCCTTATTTTTATATCCAAGCATGGAAATCCCATCTTAAATGCATGTTCACACTATAACTCTTATAAGTCATAAAATAAATAGGAAAGACAGAATACCATAAAAAAGATACTTAAAGAAAATGAAGAAACTATGGGAATGTGAGGCAGGGCATCAGAAACAGGAGTTCAATTGGAGGAATCTAGGAGAGAAGAATTGAGCAAAACAATAAGTTGAAATTGTGAGGTATAGTTCTGGACAGAAATAAAAAATTATAGGAAAGAGTAATAACTTAGACTCATGAACCAATGCGATGCTGTAGTCTTGGCTTCAATTAATCACAAGAGAACTGATAGATGACAGGGATTTCTTGTTTCTTTTTTTTAAATTTTGAGAACTGATTTGCAATACTGTTAATGACAGTTTGTACATACAAAATTTTAACACTATAGTTTCCACTAGCATCTGCTTCTCCCATTTTTATCATGGTTACATTCCCATCTTCACCAACCCTCATTAACATTCCTCCCCACACACACACACACACACACACACACACACACACACACAGTGAGACCTGTTCTGGAGACCAGTTATCAGGTCTGTTGTTCTAAGCCATATTTCTATTCCCTTAGTATGTTATTTTTTATTCCACATAGAAGAGAAGTCATTGTCTATCTTTTTCTTCTTCTGGCTCACCTGACTCAGCATGACACCCTTTAGGTAGAACCATATAGTGGCAAGTTGCATGATTTTATCTTTACTTATAGCCAAGTCCTTACATTTTTCTTAAAATCCACCTCAGGAACAAGTTCACATGGAAAATGTCTCTATTCCTCTTGATCTAATTTATATCCCAATTTATGTAAAGTAATAGCTAGGATACAGTACTTAGAGACCATTACTTAGTTCAATAAAGATAATATTCCCTGCATGTGGAAATCTCAGCATTAGCATTATGTACTTCCACTGATAGGAATATCTCCATTGCCCCAAGACTCAGCTAGAGTTTTTTAACTGTCTTTAAGGAATTAAATGGTTTAATATTACAGTTCTCTCATTTCCTCATGTCTTTCTCTTTCCTTTTACTTTTCTTTGACTGTTTTACCCAATGTATGTTGCACCTGAATGTTTTCTTTTTCCTTGCCAACTCTGTCTCCCTCTCCCTGCTGCTTTCTAAATGTATAGATTGTTTAAATACAGTGCTGAGATATACTAGAATAAACACTGCAAATGTGTTAAATGTTAGCTGTAGAGGCTCCCTGTGTACCACAATAATTATTCAGTATGTGTAGTTAATGCATTCTTAAACAGTAATCATTACTACTTGCTAAGAACAGGTAAAGCTATTAAGAGGGTCTCAAAACAGAATAACCTTTAACACATCTCAGCAATAAAAGATCTTGTACTAGAATTTATGAGGTCTAAAATTCCAAATCTCTATTTTGAGAAAAGAGTCTTTTGGGTGATATGTTGTGCCCTCAAAGGACTATCTATTGCTACACCTATATTTCACTATTATTTGAATTCTTGCTATAAAATGGTTATTTTAAATGAATTAGAGCAGCAGAGACAATAGGGTTTGTAAATTTTCTTGATTTAAACTAGGCTTATGAGCCAAAGCACCTTCTAAGTTCTTTAGAATGTAATATACTAGATTGTAATCTTGTGGGAGCCCAAATTCTGCCTCAGCATCCTATATTGCCACCTTGACTATATCAATTTCACTG
The DNA here is from genome assembly GCA_021461705.1 of Cryptotis parvus. Classification (NCBI taxonomy): domain Eukaryota; kingdom Metazoa; phylum Chordata; class Mammalia; order Eulipotyphla; family Soricidae; genus Cryptotis; species Cryptotis parvus. The sequence continues at coordinate 712 of JAJIBD010004682.1, read as the reverse complement.
TGATTTCTTCATTTCCATTTATAGCAGCAATAAAATGACTTTGTGCTCTGTACTCAAGAATGAGCACTGGAAGTGTGCAAGAGTTCATAAGTGGTACCAAGGATGCAAACCTGGTTGACAGAATGCAAGGAGTGCCTCAAACCCTTTACTCTATCTATACCACTATAATTTGCATATAACACACAATCTACTACATATGATTGATATCTATATAATAATGCATATTTTAAATGTACAGTATATTGTGATAAGACATATAAAAGCTCATGTTTGTCATCATTAACTTTAAAATTGTGGTACTCATTCTTCCTTGTAGTTTGAAGCTGATTTATTTGGAATACAATATCATATCTTTGTCTATTTACATTGAATATCCTATATATGACTTACTGCATAAATATGACAGCCAACCAGCTAGATTTAGTTTTAGTTACTGTTTATTAAGAGGAAACCCTTTGAAAAGGGTTGGATTTGGGGTGATATGGTCCTGATGAACTGATTTAGAGATGAGTTGGGATAAGTATGAGAATGTTCTAGTTTGAGCAGTTAGAACAAACATGGGAGACACAGTAAGATGCTGCTTAAGATGAGCTAAAGCAGTGAAATATATTCTGTGAAGATGGAGAAAAGGAAAAGTAGTGAACATTAAAACCTGAAGACAGAAGTGAAAATACTTTAAATGATTGAAAGATTTTACATTTTAAAAGATGTA
>JAJIBD010004681.1:0-101915 GCA_021461705.1 Cryptotis parvus | reverse complement strand
CTTGATCACTTGATCACTTGAATCCCGTTATTCATCAATTTGCTCCAGCGGGCCAGTAACATTTCCATTGGACCCTATCACGTGCCAATGTAGCCCAATGGCATCTGGTTGATTCAGGAATATGAAGAGCCTCAAACCGTTCCTTCCAGGGTCTTTACAAGGAAGTCTGACCATCTTGTAGGTGGGCGGCCACGTGATCTTTTGATATCCCGTGGGATCCAGTCGGTAATGGCTCTAGTCCAGCGGTTGTCTCCAAATCGCATTACATGTCCAGCCCATCTGATTTTCGATGCCTTGGCAAACGAGACAGCATCCCTGATTCTGGAATAGTGACGGAGGTCAGAACTCCGGATTCCTTCTCTCACTTGAGTGAGGCGTGATATTCCAAGCATAGCTCTTTCGATGCCTCTCTGGGAGACCCGAATAGCATTCTCATCCTGCTTTCGTAGGGCCCAGGTCTCTGAGGTGTACGTTAATGCAGGGAGAACGGTGGAGTCAAAGAGATGTGCCCGGAGCCGGAGGTTCTTTGTCCTTTTAGCTATTTATTCGATGCCTTTGAAGGCATTCCATGCCGCTCTCTTCCTCCTGGCGCAGCTCAGGTTTTTAGGTCGTTCATCATGTTGACTTCTCGACCTAGGTACACATAACTGCTGCATTCAGAGATGTTTGTTCCATTGAGCGTGAATGGGGCCTCTGGAACTAGTTCATTCTTCATGAACATAGTTTTCTTTTAGATTCAGCTGCAGACCTATCTTTCCACATTCTCGGTCAAAGTCAGCCAGCATTTGTGCCGCTTGGCTAATGTTTGGTGTTATTAGAATAATGTCATCAGCGAAGCGGAGGTGGTGTAGTTGCCGACCATCTATCTTCACTCCCATTCCTTCCCATTCTAATTGTTGCATGATGTTCTTGAGGGTGGCGCTGAAGAGTTTTGGTGAAATGGTATCACCCTGTCGAACCCCTCTTTTCACATTAATGATCACTTCTTTGTAGAATGGTGAGATCCTGGTGGTGAATCCGTAATACAGCTCACGAAGGATCTTGATGTATTGGGTTTGAACACCCTGTTTGACTAGGGCTTCGATGACTGCTTCAGTCTCCACAGAATCAAAGGCTTTCTGTAAATCAATGAACGTGAGACAGAGCGGCATCTTGTACTCCCTACAAACCTCAATGAGCTTGGTTACCATGTGGATATGGTCGATTGTGCTGGAATCCTTTCCGGAAGCCTGCTTGCTTGCATGGTTGTCCTTCATCTAGTGTTCTGCTAATCCTGTTCAGGATGACTCGTGTAAACAGCTTGTAGATGACAGACAACAGGCAGATGGGGCGATAGTTGCCGATGTCGTGAATGTCTCCCTTCTTGAACAGTAGAACTGTCCTGCTGGTTTTCCATTGGGAGGGCACCTTGCATTCGGACAGGTAACATGTGAAGAGCCGAGCTAGTGTATTGATGAGTACTGACAGCAGATTCTTCAGGTGTTCGGGTCTGACTTTGTCTGGGCCTGGTGCTGTTCCCTTCTTTACTAACGAGATGGCATGTCGGATTTCAGAAGGGAGAACGTTGGGAATGACATATCCATCCTGTGGAATTTGGTATGTGGGCAGGTGGATGTGGCTATCAAAGAGATTTGAGTAGAAGTCCTGGATAATCTTCTCCATTGCCTTTCTGGAAGATGTGATAGATCCATCAGGGCGTCGGAGGGCAGTCATTTTGGTCTTATAGTTGGCAAAGGACAGGCGGGCAGTGTGAATGCTTTTCCCAGCTTCTGCTGCATCTTCCAGTATTTCTGCTCTTCTGTTTTTGAGGTCTTCTTTTAGCGCTTCTCTGCACTGTTTAGCAAGCTTGGATGTTAGCATTTGGTCTCCTGAGGCTCGCGCCTTGCCACGTTGGCGAATGAGCTCGAGAGTTTCTGAAGACAGGCGTCCTTTTGTGTCTTTCTCTCTCTCGGCATTCTTCGCACAATCATGGAGGTGCTAAACCAGTCGGTTGTATTCTTCATCGATGTCGTCAGTGATGGTATCTTCCCATGTTGCTGCAATGGTGCCAAAGAGTTCCCAGTTGGTGGTCGTTCTGGGAGTTCTCTTCTTAAACTTTGCAGCCTTTTCTCCCGTTGCGGGAAGTAGAATTTTGCACGAAGGAGATGGTGGTCTGATCCTGTTTGGAATTTGGGGACGACAACTACATCCGGTCAGACAAAACCGTCGATTGAAGATGATGTGATCAATTTCATTGTGGAATTGTCCGCCAGGGAGATTCCCATGTCCAACGTTTCGCTTCAGCTTTCTGGAACTGTGGAGTACCCATGAATGGTCTTGGTGGACATGATGAACTCAGATAGTCTCTCACCCTGTTCGTTCCATTCTAGGCCATGGGTCCCGATGTGGAGTTCTTCAGCTGATCTTCTTGGTCCTATCTTGGCATTAAAATCACCAACTATGATCTTGTAGAAGCTGTGATCTTTTTTATAGAACTCCTCCAATTCCATGTAGAATTTCTCAATTTCATCTTCTTTGTATGTGGATGTTGGTGCATAGACAATGAAGATAGAAATTGCTGGCAGTGGGCCACATCTCTTCAAGTGTAATCATCCTATTCGGTTTGTAAGGCATTCAAATGAATCAATGTTTACGGCCATGTTCGTGTTGACAAGGACACCAACGCCACCGATGCCTCTTTTGTCGCATGTTCCAAGGAACAATTCTTCTCCAGTGTCAAATACAGCATGATGAAACTGACGCCTCCTCGTCTCAGTCAGACCAATGATGTCGTACTTGATCTTTTTTGCTTGTAGCATCAGATCCTCAATATATGCTTCCGATGCCAGCGTACATACATTGAAAGTACAGACAGTCATTTTAGTCCTTCGTTTTGGCAGCCTAGGATGGCCATGAAATTTTGTCTGGCACTGCTTGTTTGCCTTTCTTACTGCTGCCGTATTAAGGGCTCTTTCAGGGTCAGGAAAATAAACATTTCTGTTACTGGATTTGGCATCTCGAACACGCATCGGACAGCTTGCCAGGCTCTGCCATGCGGCGCTATATTCTCATTAATTTGTGGGACTCTCTCAGAGGGGTGGGTTGAATATTTACGGTAATTTGGAGGTAAATCGTGCGGCCGCTGTGCAGCTCCGCGCAACGGGAAAGCTGGTTTCTCTCTGCCAGGTGTACCTGTGTCTTAGGCTCAAGCATTCCCTGCGCTTGAAATACTCTCCTCTGAAGGGCGGGTCTCTGCTTGGTGGGTCGTTGTAGGCTGGGTTTCTGACAAGCCAGGCTGGAGACTGTATTAATCTGGGGGCTGGAGACTGGATTAGTCTGCTGGGTGGAGATCTTACCTGCTGCAGAGTATGGATTGTGAAGATGGCTACCAGCAAGGTGTGGGGGGGTTCCTCTGGGCTCCTCCGAGGAGGCTCCATTGGGATGGTGGACTCGGGTTGGAAGTTGCTCTCGTGGTCCATGGAATGCAGGGGGTTCAATGAGGAAAGCTGGTTTCTGCTCTGCCGGGTGTACCTGTGTCCATCCATCTTCCTCATCTCCCCATAAACTCTCCTCTAGCTCATACTCTGGGTGGAGCCTTGGGTCACCGGGCAGAGTTGAGCGTAAAGTGAGAGAGTGTGTAAATACCCAGTACAGTAGAAACAAGGGCCAGGAGGGGCTGGTTCAAGGTTGGAAGCTTGCCACAAGTGGTGATGGAGAGAGGGCAGTATGGGAAGGGAATGCCATGCCAATGATGGTTGAAACGATCACCTGGATCATCAGCTCTTACTGAGTGCTGAAAACAGGTAAAGAACATGTATGAGGACCTATCAGTACCTGTAGCAAGACATCCGCAAGGGGAGAGAAAGAGAGAGAGAGTTGGAGATAGAGAGAACAAGAGAGAGCAAAAGAGTGAGAAACAAGGGAAAGTATCTGCCATAGAGGTAGGCAGGGGGCAGGAGAGAAACTGGGGACACTGGTGGTGGGAAGTGAACACTGGTGAAGGGATGGGTGATGGAACATTGTGTGACTGAGACTCAATCATGAGCAACTTTGTAACTGTGTATCTTAAGGTGACTCAATAAAGAAATAAATTATATATATATGTATATATATATATATATATATACACATCAATCACTTGTATCACGTGTCTTCCCGTTGTTCATCGATTTGCTCGAGCAGGCACCAGTAACATCTCCATATGTCCTGTCTCATGCTAATATAGCCCAAGGGCATCTGCTTCACTCCAGGAACATGAAGAGCCTCAAACCATTTGTTCAGGTCATGGTAATAAGATCTACAATCGTTACTGGGTTTTGGCATGTCAAATATGACATGGGTATATATACACACTTAAAAGGAAATATATATTTTTCCTTTTTAAGTGATTGAGTCTGAGGACTCAGGGGCTGAGGGAAACCAATGCTCACCCACACAGACTTTCTCAGCACCCCACAGCCCAGCCCTTCTCACTGCTGTGGGTAGCCAAAGTCGTCCACCACACAGCGCCCACTCACTTCAGTCAATGTGACACAAAGCTGGAAGCTGCTAGAAGGAGGGTTCTGAAGCAATACAAGGACCTGGCCCTCCCCCCATGGCAGCCTCTCCAGAGCTGTCACCAGCCCTGACAAAGTCGAGTCACACATGGTGGCCTTCCCCAGTGAGCTGCTGTCCATGCTAACTTGAGAGCCGGACCCAGTGGCAGGGACAGCCTGGCCCCCTCTGGAGACACTAAAAAGCGGAGTCTCCTGGCAGAAAAGCACCACTGAGGAGGGTCTGGTAGGTCATGCCTGCACGTCAGCCATCTCCTCAGGAACGTCTCTGCAGGCTTATGAGGGAAACGCGTGTCCCCACTCCTACACATCAGACCCACAAGGAGCAGCCAATGGGAATCTCAGGCCGCTCCCCTCAGCATCTCCCTGGATGTCCAAGTCAACCATCTCCCCTGAGAGGAAGCTGCTCACTTAGGCACCCATGCAAAGTGTCCCGTGTCTGGTTTATTCCTGACCCTGGAGTGTGACCTGCTGTGAGGCAGTAAGTCAGGCCGACTCAGGACTGTGATTCCAAGCACGGGCGCGCCCGGAGCAAGGATCTCTGGGTCATACTCACACTGAAAAGGCGCAGCCACCGTCTCCTGCCCGGGCCTCAGGGGAAAGACGCCTTCTGTGGCCTGCTCGCGCCCGCCATCACCTTCTGGGCAGCAAAAGTACTTGGGCCTAAGCACGTATTCCTGGGTCTGGCCGTGATGGATCATGACGTTCTGGGAGGTCAAAGATGCCACTCTGGGAAGAGGAAAAGAAGCTGGTGAGGAGCAGGACATGAAAATGGCCTTTCCCAGGACAGACAGACAGAAACACACTGGAGTGAGGTCAAGGGGGCACCCTTTTGCCCCCAAAGCCAGAGGCGAGGATCTACAACACTTCCCAAGACCAGAGCTTAACTCTGGGTGGCCTCCACAAAGAGGGACAAGGATTCGAGTCAAGTCTCCCTGGTGACCATGAATGGGATGACCAGCACTCCAGAGCATGTAAAGGAAAAAAGACCAAGACACGCATGCTCAGATGCACCCAGGACACAGGCAGACTAACAAGCAGTAGCAGGGAAATGGAGGATAATCGAGGCAGAAGGAAGCAGAGGGAGGGGGCTGGCCAGAGAGGCCCAGGCCCCGCCACCTCACAGCAAACACAGCTGCATCCTTTGGATCCAAGCAGCCTCACCACTGAAAGTTGAAGGGTCACCTGGTCACCACCATGAGCCTGGCCCAGACCAGGGGCAGAGGCTGGGCCAGCTGCAACCCAGGGTAAGTGACAAGCAGCGAGCAGGTTCTCTGTCACTGTTCAGAGAGGGTCATCCTGCAGTGACGACTGCCACACCAGGGAGACTGCAGTGACGACTGCCACACCGGGAGACCTCAGAGAGGGTCATCCTGCAGTGACAACTGCCACACCAGGAGACCTCAGAGAGTATCATCCTGCAGTGACGACTGCCACACGGGAGACCTCAGAGAGGGTCATCCTGCAGTGACGACTGCCACACTGGGGGACCTCAGAGAGGGTTGTCCTGCAGTGACGACTGCCACACCGGGAGAACTCAGAGAGGGTCGCCCTGCAGTGAAGACTGCCACACCGGGAGACCTCAGAGAGGGTCGCCCTGCAGTGACGACTGCCACACCAGGAGACCTCAGAGAGGGTCGTCCTGCAGTGACGACTGCCACACTGGGGGACCTCAGAGAGGGTCGCCCCTGCAGTGACGACTGCCACACCAGGGGGACCTCAGAGAGGGTCATCCTGCAGTGAAGACTGCCACACTAGGGAGACCTCAGAGAGGGTCGTCCTGCAGTGACAACTGCCACACTAGGAGACCTCAGAGAGGGTCGCCCTGCAGTGACAACTGCCACACTAGGGAGACCTCAGAGAGGGTCGCCCTGCAGTGACGACTGCCACAGGGAGAGACCTCAGAGAGGGTCGTCCCTGCAATGACGACTGCCGCACCGGGAGACCTCAGAGAGGGTCGCCCTGCAGTGACGACTGCCGCACCGGGGAGACCTCAGAGAGGGTCGCCCTGCAGTGACGACTGCCACACTGGGAGAGACCTCAGAGAGGGTCGCCCTGCAGTGACGACTGCCACACCGGGAGACCTCAGAGAGGGTCGCCCTGCAGTGACGACTGCCACACCACGAGACCAAAGTCTGCTGGGCGACACCCCTCCTCTCCCTCCTGAACATGGGGCAAGGGCAACTGGACAAAGGAAGCCGAGAGCCTCTGCCCCAAACTCAAAAATGAGCCCAGAGCTACCCTGAGCGGAAGACGCTGTGTGGCCCCTGCACTTGCATCACTGACCCAAAGGTGGGGGACACATGGGGCGAAGGGGTCAGAAAGAGTAACAAGTTGGGGCCGCAGTGGTAGCACAGCAGAGAAGCCGTTTGCCTTGCACACAGCTGACCCAGTTCCATCCCCACCCAGCATCCCATACCGTCCCCCGAGCACCGCCAGGAGTAATTCCTGAGTGCAGAGCCAGGAGTAACCCCTGAGCATCGCCAGGTGTGAACCAAAAGGCCAAAAAACAAATTTGTAAAAAGTGAGCAAAACCAGACAGGACGCTCCACAGAGCCCAGGGGACCCCTGGCCCAGAATCCCGCGAATAAAGAATAAAGGGCCACTGGGACGGGCAAATTATGGTCATCAGCTCAAGGGGAAGGTCACTGGGCCAGGAGAGAGGTCATTGGGCGGGGTAGTTATTAGGTCAGGGGAGAGGTCACCAGATCAAGAGGAAGATCATGGGGTCACAGGTTGTAGGGTCACAACCCCAGGTCCAGGTGACTGTGCACACACAGGGCGGAGTTTCGCCATGACAGGAGAGTGACAGCATTTGATGGCTCATGACACACGGGACATGGGCAGAGGCTGAGGCACGGCAGAGCTCCCTCCTCAGGAGAGCGAGAGCTAGTGCCCCTGCTCCCTCGGGCAGGTGAGACTTCCCCACGCCCACCACCAAGTCCCTCCGTGGCCTGCAGCCGGGAGGCTCTGGCAGAGAACGGGCCCCTGGCCATTAGGAAACGGCTGGAGATGTCCAGAAGGAGTCCCCAAGGCAGCCCCTCCCCAGCCTGACCCCAGTTGAGAGCCGGGATCCCAGAGGAGGGAGCAAGGATGGTAGCTCCCATCTCGAGAGACAGGAAGGGACTTTTTTTTTTTGCTTTTTTGGGTCACACCAGGCAATGCTCAGGGGTTTCTCCCTGGCTCTGCACTCAGAATTACTCCCTGGCGGTGCTCGGGGGACCATATGGGGATGCCGGGGATCGAACCCGGCCGGCATAGGCCAGCCGCATGCAAGGCAAACGCCTACGCTGGGCTATCCCCGCCCGGAAGGGACATTTCTAAGGCGGGTCTTCTGGGGGAACGTGGCAGCCTGTCGAGGCAGCTCTGTGCAGCAGGCTTTGTTTCTGCCCACTGAAGCTAAACAAATAAAACGGGGAAATTCTTTCCATTTTTAAGGTGAATGCAATAAACTGTGTTTTTCCCCCCACCGGCCTTCTCTTTTTCCTCTACAATTGCGGCTAAACTAGGTCACATTAGTAATAAATATTGAAAGCGCTTAACCAAATTCAAACATCTGTTCCAAGCCTCTTTCAGGATGGAGCCGGCTCAGACAAAATATCCACTCGCCTGAAACTGGGGCGACTCAGGCGGCGGGCTCTCCCAGCCCAGGCACCTGCTAGATGGTGCCTCGGTGAGGGCCTAGGGGTGTTGGTGAGGTCTGTGGGACAATAAGCACCAGCCACAGGAGCAGCAGCAAGCGTGAGCCAGGAAGTCCTGACCCAGCAGCTCTTCCTGCACGAGGCTGATCTGACTCCCTGCTCGGGTCGAGTGTGGCGCTGACTTTCAGCCGTGGCCTGCTGTGGCCTACGCAGAGAATGTGGTGGAGGCCTGCCCGCAGGTTTCCCTCCATGGACAAGCTGCCCTAGTTCGCTTTGGCATTTCTAAACCAATAATTCCCATCTGGCTTCAGGAACGACTGTGTTGACTTTAGGAAATAAAAATGGCCTGGGTATGAAAGGGAGAAACACACACACTCATACACACACTCACACACACTCACACACACTCACACACTCACACACACTCACACACTCACTAACACACACTCACACACTCTCTCACACAGACTCACACACTCACACTCTCACACACCACACACACACACTCACACACTCACACAACACACACACTTACACAACACTCACACACTCACACACTCACACACACCTCACACAATCACACACACTCACACTCACACACACACTCACACACTCACACTCACACATACTCACACACACACACTCCATAAGCAAATTTAACAGCTGAGTAAGCAAGGAAAATATTAGTGATACAGCCACAAAAGAAAGGAGACAGCCTCCGGATGACTTAGCTGCTAGGGGCCAAACAGATGAATAAGCCTTTGGGAACAAGAGGAAACACAGGAGAATGGACCAGGATTAAGTCATTCACTGACGAGTAAGTCCCCAAGACCGTGATATGCGTGAGGCTCTCCTGGAAACACACTGAAGCCTGAAATTGCCTTTAACCCGCTAGTTATTAGTTTTTATTAACGAAGCTTGAGAATAAGCGCTGCTGACACACATCAGCTATCAGGTGGGGGTAAAGTCTCGGACTGTGGAGCTCGATCTAGAAAGCCAAACTCAAAGCAAGCACACCCGTGATCTGTGTATGGTTCCCTGTCATTTCAGAAAGGAAATCCTAATAAAAAGGGCACACAGAGCTCGTCCATCGAGCCACTGTACAACAGTAAAAATTCAGCAACAGAAACAAACCGCCCATTAATGGAAGAACACATCAAACATACACAAGGTCAGCCACAACAGGAAACATCCTACAACTACCTGAAAATGAGCTTTGTCGGGTCAGGGAGATAGCGCAGGAGCCCGGGCAGGAGCCTTGCATGCGGGAGGTGCCTATTTGGTACCTGGCACCGCCTTGCCCGTGAGAACTGCAGAGCAGTTATTACAGTGCTCCAGCACCGTGGGTCTGAGCTTTGAGTCATCCGGCCCCCAGCGGCTGGAGCAGCCCCTGAGCACTGCTTGAAAGGGTCCAAACACAAAAAACTTTAAAAAAAAAAATTTTTTTTTTTTGCCTTTTTGGGTCACACCGGCAATGCTCAGGGGCTACTCCTGGCTCTGCACTCAGGAATTACTCCTGGCGGTGCTCGGGGACCATATGGGATGCCGGGGATCGAACCCAGGCCGACAGAGGCCGGCCGTGCAAGGCAAACGCCCTACCCGCTGGGCTATCGCCTCCAGCCCTAACTTAAAAATTTTTTTCTTTTTTGGGTCACACCCGCGATGCTCAGGGGTTTCTCCTGGCTCTGCCTCAGGATTACTCCTGGCGGTGCTCGGGGACCATATGGGATGCCGGGGATCGACCCAGGCCGGCCAGGCCGGCCGCGTAAGGCAAACCCTACCCGCTGGGCTATCGCTCCAGCCCCTAACTTTAAAATTTTTTAAAGGGTTTCATTTATACCAAGGTTTTTCTATGAGCTATTTTAACTGAGAAAATCAAGAAGAAAATCAGCCCCTATTATTTTTTTTTTCAATCCGGCCCAGGTATGCTGGAACCAGAGACTCTCAGACATAGGGCAGAGCTGCTACTTGCTCTCCAGTGCCCATCCCCTAATGAGGCGCCCGGAGGCATGGCGGGTTCTAGCCTTGGCCTGCCACCCCAGCAGAGCCTCACAACAAGCCAGAATAACCCCCCTACTCCATGGGGCCGCCATTTTCCACATCTGTACTTCCCTCTCGTCACAACTCCACCCAGCAGACCAGACTATCACAGCCCAGCTCGCGCGCCGCTAGTGGCCACACGGTTCATCAATAAATGTTTTATTTAGAGATGACTACAAGAGCATGCCACCCGCACGACAAGCCTGGCAAGCTGCTCGTGGTCGTATTTGATATGCCAAATACCAGTAACATTTATATTAGGTCATTCCCATGACCTAATATAATGGTTTGAGGCTCTTCATGTTCCTGCAGCAAGCGGATGCCTTTGGGTTCTACTAGCATGAGACAGGACATATGGAGATATTACTGGTGCCCGCTCTAGCAAATAGATGATGAACGGGAAGATAGTGATAGTGATTATTTACTGAGAGAGAGAGAGAGAGAGAGAGAGAGAGAGAGAGAGAGAGACTTGCTTGTGACTGTAAGATTATGAGAAAAAAAGTCATCTAGCAGACTGTTAATATTCATTATTTGGGAATGGGCTACTGCAGTCCTAGGAAAGACAGAAGCTAAAGCAATGCTCCATTCCGTTTCGCCTTGTTCCCAGTGGCGCAATAGACACGTGCAAAGGTGCCCACGGGTCTGGAGGAGCGTGGCTACTCCAGTTCTGGACAATGATGTGGGGCTTCATAAACACTCAGGTTATCTGGAGCAAACCAGTGCCGCTCTGCGGTTTACTGCTCACTGCCCTGGTCTTCAGACTCGGTGCCACACCTGAAAGGCGCTGATATCCCAAAGAAACACAGGCGCTTCCTCTGTGGAGCATCACATCTATTTACCTTCCGCCATTGAGGATGTTTCAGAAGGCATTTAAAACATTTATAATTTACTGATTAATCTAAGAATGCTGTTTAATAATGTATAAAGAATACTTACAATCTGAGTATTGGATGCCACAGGAGATTCACTAAAGCAATAGAAAAAAGTTAACATCAAAGCTTCGTGAGGAAAGTTCTAATCATCTTTTTTTCCCACAGGTTCCGTCATTCCAATTCTACCGGTACGTTGTCATTCTAATGTTCTCCGGCCATCACATTGCTCTGGGCATGGTCCCTCCAGCCACCCTAAGGGAAACACGTGCTTCTCCTAGGCACAGGTGACCCGCACCTTTCTCCCACGTCGACCTCCTTCTACCCATCAAAGTCACCGAAGTTATGAGAAGGATCTCTCAGGAGTACACAAATTTTTTTAATTAGTTTCACTCAGCAACTTCTTCCTGGCCCTTTAATATGCGGTGGCGTTCCACCCAGCCCCCTACTTCTTGCCTCTGACAATCTGATTCTGGAACATCCGCATGATGAAAGCTTTCTCCCCAGCCACCCTGTAAGAATGAGCCTGTGATTAGAAAAAAGACGTGCGTAAACCCCTGAAAAACAAGAAAACACCAGCGCTTGTGACCAAGAAGTGTCCTGTCCTTAGGCCCAGAACTGCCCCAGGGGTCCAGTGCTCCGTCCACAGCCCTTGCTATGGCCAAATGCGAGCCTCCTGGATCTGCTTGTTCCAAGAACCCTGCACAACTGTCTTAGGAACTCACATCTGGAGCCATTTCCCTCCAGCCAAAAGAGGTTTCTGCCCAATTACTGTGGCAGGGAATTATCGACAACCACTATCTCTGACTTCATTTTTTCTGGAAATGATAGGATTTCAGCTTTATTTTGGAGGGATTTTTTCGTTAAACAGAAAACTCCCAGTCAGCAACCTATATGAAGGCCCGAAAATTTATAGGAAGCTCTTTCTGTCCCCTGAAAGGTGACATACCATTCAGTAATGGTCAGGATGATGCCTCATCTTATCCCATATGGAACAAGACTTTCTCTTGGGTTGCTGTCAAAAATCCCTGGGTTGAAGCTGTTTTCCTAGGAAGTGCCTTTGGGCTCATCTTGTTTGAGATTTTTTCTGTGCTTCTTTCACCTGTAAGTATGTTTTTCACCTACCCTGGGAAACAATTCTGGCCACACTCTTCTTAAACATTTTTTTCCTGTCACAGTCTTTGTTCCTGACTTCTGCAGCTACTGTGCTATATGGCTGGTTATTTGGTTGTTTTTTTTAACAGCCCTGAGGCTTTTATTCAAATTTCTTCATTTTTCTTCTTAATCTCTAGAAGGTGCTCACTGCTAATGTTCTCTCCTTAAATTCACTGTTTCTACTTCTACCTGCACTGTGTGTTTTTTAATGAAAGTTTTATTGGGAGAGAAACATGTTATCTTTCCTCAGTCATGTTGATTTTTGAAATGTCATTTATCTTCTACGGTGACCACAACTCCGAATGTAATTAAATGCAACGGATAACTAAAACAAATGTTTTTCCCGCTAATGCAGTGGGGAAGAGCAAGTAGGGAAGAGCAAGGGAAATGTTAAACTTCGACACGGAATGGAGGTGACTAGTGGCCGAAGTTATGTGACAAACTCGAGTCAACTCACTGATGAATCCTGATTTTTAAGTCCTTCCTGTGTGCCACCTGAGTTTCTCGCACCGAGAATGAGGCCACGCAGATCCCTGGCATCCTAAACCGTGGGTGTGACCCCTTTGGGGATGTTGTAACTTTTAAAACATTTGTTAGAAAGAAACTTTCTTCTGATGTATTATCAGCAAACGCTTGTTCTCCGCTCCTATTTTATGGCTCCATGCACCCAGGGGCAGATAAATTTCTCCGGTGAAAAGGGGTCATGAGTGGTAAAGGTTTAAGAAGCTCTAATAAATTGGACAGAGAAATCTTTCTTCATGAAGCTCATATCCAAGTAGGGGATCAATAAATGGGATTAAAATAATAAATCAAGCCTGGGGCCGGCGTGATAGCACAGGGGGGCAGAGCATTTGTTTGCCTTTTGCATGCAGCCAACATGGGTCCAATCCCTGGCATCCCGTATGGTCCCTGAGCATAGCCAGGAGTAATTCCTGAGTGCAGAGCCAGGAGGAAGCCCTGAGCATTGCAACTATAAGTCAGGTAGTCAAGAATAAAGGCAGCTATTATTTACAAATGTTGGGTCTCCCCGTTCCTGGAGACGCTGCTGATTCTCTAGCCCCTCTGACAGCCACAGGAGCTGTTGGACCACGGGAAGGGGCACTTTCTGCTCCCCCAACCCAAGCGCCTGCCCCTGCAATACTTCCCCCACTCCTCTCTGGCCTCACCCCTCTCCGCAGGGGTAAGCAATCCAGCAGCAAGGAGTCAGCAGCGCGAGAAAGGCAGCCCTGCACACACAATGCCCCCAGGAACTGCCCCATTCAGGAACCCACGCCCCCAAGTTCCGTCTTCTTGGTGCCCCCTGCTGCCTTCGCAGGCTGGTTTTCAGTTTCCTCCCACGCGCCTTCATATCTTCCCAGGAAGGTTCGTCTGATAAAAACCTGCTGCTTTTGGCACTCCTGGAAACAAACGTTCCCTATCTATGTCTGAGACCCCTGCTCCCTTGGTCCAAGCTCACTTGTATCTTAGGTGGATATTGACTCAGGTCCTCGTCATGGGAAAACCCAACACAGGGATAGGCGCCGTTGGTTTCTTAACGGTTAGATGATCTAAGGAATAGCAGATTCCACGCTGAGCTTATCTCAGTTTTAATGGCCAAAGAATGCATTCAGGTGCCTGTAGACGCTGAAACTGTCAGGGACCACCTGCGGCTGTAGACAGACGGAAAGCTGAGCTTGGGCCAAGGGTGAGGAAAGGGGGAGAGAGAGCGGCCCCTTCCCTGTTGGAAGCATTCCTTGTCCACTGGCTCCCCCAAACTAGGGGCTTCATCTTCTGTGCCAAGAGAGCTTGTCAAGCACCAGCCTCTCTACCGGGCCAGACAGACACCCCCATTTCGGGGCCCACATTTCAGGCCCTTGGGGAAGGCCTGTCAGCTGGAACTCACTGAGCAAGGAAATGGCCACATTTCACAGCATTCACTGGGTCCTGCCGAGCTACTCATGATAAATGAGACCCGCACGACAGTGGAGAATCTGGGGTCACCCAGCCCAATCATCTCCAGCCAGAGGAACAGAGGGGCTGCGGAAGTGCAGGCAGCGACTCAGCCAAAAAGCAAAGCAACCATGAGCACGACAGGAACAGGCCCGCGGCCACTGTGTATGCAGGACCCCGTGACTGCTGATCCCAGGAGCCCCCGCTATTCCCCCGAGACCCGGCAAGAACACGAGCTGATAGCACACGAAGGAGCAGAGGCAGACGACGTGCTCGAAGGACCACATGGTGTCAGCATCTGACCAGGGCTGACTGTGCCAAGTGCCAAGAGAACAAGTGGGAGAATATATACCAGCAACCATGAAGTCTAGGAAGGTCACGTTAATGCAGAAATTGAGGCGGGCTATCTTGGTTGCCGAAAAGTTGACAAGAAATTGTTTCAAAATATTTTAATTGCTTCATTTCTCCCGGTTCTTTGTTTTTTATTTTATTTTTTTCTCCTGGTTCTTTTAATTTGCTTAATTCCCCATGAGTTCAATTCTCCAGTGCTGTCAACGGGGGTTTCACCACACACACACACACACACACACACACACACACACAGCTATCCAGCAGCCCCCACTAGAGCCCCGTTTCCTCTACTCTAGTCCCAGGGTTCCCCCTTCACTGCACAACGTACCACCCCTTCTGTTCTTCTGGTTTTCAACCTTCCCGCAGGATAGTAAATACAACCTTATCCTGGGATGATCCACAGACATGGGGCAGAGCTGCTACTGGCTCTCCCTGTGCCCAGTAGTTCACGAGGCACCCGGGAGGGATGGCGGGCTCTAGCTCTGGCCCGCCACCCCAGCAGAGCCTCTGCAATAAGCCAGGAGAACCCCCACTCCATGAGGGCCTCCATTTTCCACATCCGGACTTCCCTCTCGTCAGAACTCCACCCAGCAGAAGAGCCTATCACAGCCCAGCTAATCGAGATCCACCCTTCAGCAGTCTTTTTCAAGTCCGGCCCAGGTATGCTGATCCAGAGACTCACACACACCGGGAGAGCTATTACTGGCTCTCCCTGTGCTCAGCCGCTCATGAGGCACCCGGGAGGGATGGCGGGTGCTAGCCTTGGCCCGCCACCCCAGCAGAGCCTCGTAAGATGCCAGGTGAGCCCCCACTCCAGGAGAGCCTCCACTTTCCACAGTGGAGTGGAGTGGACTTTCCACAAGTCGGACTTCCCTCTTGTCAGAACTCCACCCAGCAGAAGAGCCTATCACAGCCCGGTTCATCAATAAATGCTGGAGATCAGAGGTGACTACTCTGAGTATGCCACCCGCACGGTAGAGCCTGGCAAGCTACCCGTGTCATATTTGATATGCCAAATACCAGTAACAATTGACCTGATGGAATGGTTTGAGGCTCTTCATGTTCCTTGGAGAAAGCAGATGCCTTTGGGCTCTACTAGCATGAGACAGGACATATGGAGATGCTACTGGTGCCCGCTTGAGCAAATCGATGATGAATCAGAAGACAGTGATACAGTGATACAGTGATCCTGGAATGAAGAGCTCCCAGAAAGAGAGAAAGCAGGAAGAGAAGAGCTGGAGAAAGGGCCAAGGCCAGGCACTCCCAGCCCGAGGCCTCCCGCTCCTGACTGGCCTTTGCTCGCCAGATCCCACTGAGGCACTCAGGTTACTCCAACACCTCAGGGATTGGTGACCCGTCACAAGCCACCTGAACTCAGTGGCTTGAGTGCAGGTCCTTAGGGGCGCCCTGTGGGGGCCGCCTCTCTAGTGGTGGTCTGGCTCCTACCCGCAGGTTTGCTGCCTTTCACTAGAGAAGGAAGGCAAGACAAGACTTGCACCAGGCAAGCGAGACCGTCTCCCTTGAGTAAGGAATGCCGGGACGGGGTGGGGTCACAGGAGATTCCACAGAGGATAGAATATTCTGGCAAGGAAACAGACCCACAGAGAGGAGGACATGTGGGAAGACTCTCAGCATGGATGCAGAGAACCACAGACCGTGGGTGCCGAGAACCACAGACCGTGGGTGCCAAGAACAACAGACCGTGGGTCCTGAGAACCACAGGCGGAGGTGCCGGGAACCACAGACCATGGGTGCCGGGAACCACAGGCGGAGGGTGCCGAGAACCACAGACGGAGGGTGCTGAGAACCACAGACCGTGGGTGCCGAGAACCACAGACTGTGGGTGCCGGGAACCACAGACCGTGGGTGCCAAGAACCACAGACGGAGGGTGCCAAGAACCACAGACAGAGGGTGCCGAGAACCACAGGCCGGAGGGTGCTGAGAACCACAGACCGTGGGTGCCGAAAACCACAGACCTTGGGTGCGAGAACCACAGACGGAGGGTGCCGAGAACCACAGACCGTGGGTGCCGAGAACCACAGACCGTGGGTGCCGAGAACCACAGACCGTGGGTGCCGAGAACCACAGACCTTGGGTGCCGAGAACCACAGACCGTGGGTGCCGAGAACCACAGACCGTGGGTGCCGGGAACCACAGACCGAGGTGCTGAGAACCACAGACTGTGGGTGCCATGAACCACAGACCTTGGGTGCCGAGAACCACAGACCGTGGGTGCCGAGAACCACAGACCGTTGGTGCTGAGAACCACAGACCGAGGGTGCCAAGAACCACAGACTGTGGGTGCTGAGAACCACAGACCATGGGTGCCGAGAACCACAGACCCGTGGGTGCCGAGAACCACAGACCGTGGGTGCTGAGAACCACAGACCGTGGGTACAGAGAACCACAGACCGAGGGGTGCCGAGAACCACAGACCTTGGGTGCTGAGAACCACAGGCGGAGGGTGCCGAGAACCACAGACCGTGGGTGCCGAGAACCACAGGCGGAGGGGTGCCGAGAACCACAGACAGAGGGTGCCGAGAACCACAGACCCGTGGGTGCCGAGAACCACAGACCGTGGGTACAGAGAACCACAGACCGTGGGTGCCGAGAACCACAGACCGTGGGTGCTGAGAACCACAGACCCGAGGGTGCCGAGAACCACAGACCTTGGGTGCCGAGAACCACAGACCGAGGGTGCGAGAACCACAGACAGAGGGTGCCGGGAACCACAGACCGTGGGTGCTGAGAACCACAGACCGTGGGTGCCGAGAACCACAGACAGTGGGTGCCGAGAACCACAGACCGTGGGTACTGAGAACCACAGACCAAGGGTGCTGAGAACCACAGACCGTGGGTGCCGAGAACCACAGACCGTGGGTGCTGAGAACCACAGACGGAGGGTGCCGAGAACCACAGACCGTGGGTGCTGAGAACCACAGGCGGAGGGTGCCGAGAACCACAGACAGAGGGTGCCGAGAACCACAGACCGTGGGTGCCGAGAACCACAGACCGTGGGTGCTGAGAACCACAGACCGTGGGTGCCAAGAACCACAGACGGAGGGTGCTGAGAACCACAGACCGTGGGTGCCGAGAACCACAGACCGAGGGTACCGAGAACCAGAGCCGTGGGTGCCGAGAACCACAGACCGTGGGTGCCGAGAACCACAGACCGTGGGTGCCGAGAACCACATACCGTTGGTGCTGAGAACCACAGACCGAGGGTGCCAAGAACCACAGACTGTGGGTGCTGAGAACCACAGACCATGGGTGCCGAGAACCAGACCGTGGGTGCCGAGAACCACAGACCGTGGGTGCTGAGAACCACAGACCGTGGGTGCCGAGAACCACAGACCGTGGGTGCTGAGAACCACAGACGGAGGGTGCCGAGAACCACAGACCGTGGGTGCTGAGAACCACAGGCGGAGGGTGCCGAGAACCACAGACAGAGGGTGCCGAGAACCACAGACCGTGGGTGCCGAGAACCACAGACCGTGGGTGCTGAGAACCACAGACCGTGGGTGCCAAGAACCACAGACGGAGGGTGCTGGGAACCACAGACCGTGGGTACTGAGAACCACAGACCAAGGGGTGCTGAGAACCACAGACCGTGGGTGCCGAGAACCACAGACCGTGGGTGCTGAGAACCACAGCGGAGGGTGCCGAGAACCACAGACCGTGGGTGCTGAGGAACCACAGACGGAGGGGTGCCGGGAACCACAGACAGAGGGTGCCGAGAACCACAGACCGTGGGTGCCGAGAACCACAGACCGTGGGTGCTGAGAACCACAGACCGTGGGTGCCAAGAACCACAGACGGAGGGTGCTGAGAACCACAGACCGTGGGTGCCGAGAACCACAGACCGAGGGTACCGAGAACCACAGACCGTGGGTGCCGAGAACCACAGACCGTGGGTGCCGAGAACCACAGACCGTGGGTGCCGAGAACCACATACCGTTGGTGCTGAGAACCACAGACCGAGGGTGCCAAGAACCACAGACTGGGTGCTGAGAACCACAGACCATGGGTGCCGAGAACCAGACCGTGGGTGCCGAGAACCACAGACCGTGGGTGCTGAGAACCACAGACCGAGGGTGCTGAGAACCACAGACTGTGGGTGCGTGAACCACAGACCTTGGGTGCCGAGAACCACAGACTGTGGGTGCCGAGAACCACTGACCGTTGGTGCTGAGAACCACAGACCGAGGGTGCCAAGAACCACAGACTGTGGGTGCTGAGAACCACAGACCATGGGTGCCGAGAACCACAGACCGTGGGAGTGCCGAGAACCACAGACCGTGGGTGCTGAGAGCCACAGACCGTGGGTACAGAGAACCACAGACCGGGGTGCCGAGAACCACAGACCTTGGGTGCCAAGAACCACAGGCGGAGGGTGCCGAGAACCACAGACCGTGGGTGCCGAGAACCACAGACAGAGGGTGCCGAGAACCACAGACCGTGGGTGCCGAGAACCACAGACCGTGGGTACAGAGAACCACAGACTGTGGGTGCCGAGAACCACAGACCGTGGGTGCTGAGAACCACAGACCGAGGGTACCGAGAACCACAAACCTTGGTGCCGAGAACCACCGACGTGGGTGTCGAACACAGCCGTGGGTGCTTAGAACCACAGACAGAGGGTGCAGAACCACAGACCGTGGGTGCTGAGAACCACAGACCGTGGGTGCCGGAACCACAGACCTGGTGCCGAGAACCACCGACCGTGGGTGTCGAGAACCACAGACCGTGGGTGCTTGAACCACAGACAGAGGGTGCCGAGAACCACAGACCGTGGGTGCCGAGAACCACAGACTGTGGGTGCTGAGAACCACAGACCAAGGGTGCTGAGAACCACAGACCGTGGGTGCCGAGAACCACAGACCGAGGGTACCGAGAACCACAGACCATGGGTGCCGAGAACCACAGACCGTGGGTGCTGAGAACCACAGACCAAGGGTGCTGAAAACTAGAGTAATGGGGAGGGCGGTGAGGTCAAGGTTTTCTAACTTTAACTTCCGTGTCGTCCAAGACTGGAACCAGAAAGTACCCTAACAGAAAGGGAAGACAACGTCCTCTCAGGCTTGGGAAACTCCCTCCATGATTTATTCCTCCAAGGAAAACATATCCATCCCATTGTGTCTTTCCAATCTATAAACGAAGGAAATGGGGCAAGAGTCAGAAGGAACCTTCCAGAAACCAGGCTCAGAATTGTCAGCGCCCACACAGGATTATTCTTCTTGGCCGCCTCTTCTTTTTTTCCCTTCAAATCCAGGATAAAAGGTTTGCTAAGTTTTACAAGTTCCAATACAAGAAATTTCCCACCAATTTTCCCATTAAGGAAAATCCCTCCTCATGGCCTGCTCCAAGCCATTGTAGTATAGGAGTATAGGAGTATGAGAACAGGTGCAGTGCCTGGGACAAAGGCTGTACGTGTGTGTGCGTGTGCGTCTGTGTGCATGTGTTGGCACGTGCAAAGATGCATGTGTGTGATGTAACTGTGTGTGTGCATGAGCTGATGTGTGTGGACGTGTGCCTGTGTGTGCACAGATGTGCGTGGTATACATGTATCTGTGTGTGTGTGTGTGCGCGTGCCGCGCCTCTGTGTGTGGGCGTCTCCAAAGTGTTTACAACAGCCATATGAGGGAACATGCTTCCAGACTGAGCGAGCCCGGAAATCCGTTCCTCCCCTGCCTGGGCTCCTGAAGAGCCGGGAAACACAGCGGGCCGTCCCGGCAAGGCCATGTGCCTGGCGGCACAGGAGCAGAGCAGGAAGCCCAGGGCCAGAGCTGCTTCGCCGTCACAGCTGTCACCCCGACAGCCCACGCTGCTGGTGGCGGGTGGGGGCTCCCGGCAGGTCAGCCTTCATGACTGCAGAGATGGGCAGCGGAGAGCACGCCTGACTTACACACGGCCCACCTGGGTTCAATCCCCAGCAGCACCATCGGTCTCCCTGGTCCCAAACCAAAACAAAGAAGCCCCAAAACGAGAAAAGCACCTTTACTTGGTGCAGATGTACAGACCTCGGCACATCTGCCCAGATGCCCGATTCTAGACAGTACCAAGAGCAGCTTACGCCAATGTCAGGGCCACCCCGTGCATAAAAACACATGCACTGGCACACACATTTCGATATCCTTACATTTTATTTCTGCCACCGTGACCTAGTTTTACAGTACTGTCAATGTTTTGTGCATACAACGGGTCAGCGCCAGACCCCTCAACCAGAGGAGAGTCCCAACTCCCTCCACCACTGTCTCAGGCTCCGCCCACCCACTGCACCCCCAGTCCCTCCCCACATCTCACGCCTCAGAGCTCCAATCTGTAAGCCAGCCCTGGCCAGGTGTCGCTCATGAGCGCGGGCTTTTACCATGCGCACAGGGAGCGAGATGGCTCTGACCCTCTCCCTCTGGCTGGCTTCACTCAGCCCCATCCTCTCTGGTTCCAGCCACATAGCAGCAAAATCGCATGATTCCATCTCTCCTTATGGCCAAGGAGTATCCCACTGCGTGTAGGCACCTTTCGGTGCTTTTCCTCTGCTCCTGGCCGCTTGGATTGTTTCCCAGAGTTTGTCTCTCATAGACAGCACTGTAACGAGCACAGGAGTGCAGACGTCTTTTCTGAGCCATCTTTGGGTCCTTGGGAAGATGCCCAGAAGTGAGACCGTCGGGTCCTATGGAAGTTCAGGGCTTAGATTTGGGGGAAGACATTTCATTTCGCCCCATGATTTGATGTTATCATCTCAGAAGTGCCGAGAGCAGAATTTCTCCAGCTGGATTTTGGGGTGGGGTGGGGGGGCTGTGTCAGACACGGCAGGTCACGCAGCAGCCTCTAGTGTCAGCGGTGCCCTCCACGGGGTGACGTCAACCACATCTCCTGACCACATCTCACATCACGGCCTCGAGGTGAAATTCCTCTCGTTTAGACACCCCACTCCAGTCACACAATGGTCTCCGTCTCACTTTCATTGAGGTGTGTGAGAGACAGGAAGTCGTGAGAGAGAGAGAGAGAGAGAGAGAGAGAGAGAGAGAGAGAGGAAGTCACTGCGCGATCCGCTCTCACGACACCAAGAGGTACCACCCGTCCCGACCTCCGGCTCAATCCCGCCTGACAGCTACATGCAGCCAGAGCTGTGTTTCCATGCTGGCACCCGCGTGGCGCGCGGCGCTGTGATGACTCAAGGCCTGTGTCTACCGGTCCCAGGCCCGTCTCCCTCTGCTCGTGGCAAGGCGCCTCGAGCCGCTTCCTCCCAGAGCCTCAACGAAACATGGCGGGGCTCTTCTCCGGATCTGGCCCCTTCTCGTGCTTCCTCCTGGATTCACATGTGCCATCCAGGGTTGCTGTGAGGGGCACCATGCCCTCAGGAGATGAAAAGCGGCATCTACAGTCTGATTCCACGAACACCTCCCGTCACCAAGTTGCTTTCAGACCCAACAAAGTCCCTGGGGGCGGGTCCCAGCAAGGCTGGCTCCGGACGAGCCGGATTCGTCCAACCAAGGATGAAGAAGCGAGGGAATTCTGTCCACTGGGGTCTGTGCCACTGGCATCCATGCTGTCCCAGACTGGCTGGACACTGCTCCCTGTCCTGCCGGCGCTGGGCTGCTGGAGGTGAGCAATGGCAGAACTCAGGAGCCCCACAGCCAAGACGCCTCCCAACAGAGCAGCCAGGAAGCCTTCAAAGCAGACTGCCCTCTGGCCTCTGCCCTCCGGCCTCTGCCCTCTGGCCTCTGCTGCGGGCCCTGCAGCTTACGGGCAGGACCGGCCACGGCCCTGGAGGCAAAGGCCTTCCCACTTTCCTTATCTATCCAGGCTTCCTTGAAGTGAAGGCCTTAGGAATGAAGTCCGTTGCGTCAGCTCTCAAGACCTGGCCTTCCCTGGACCTGTGGCCACGATCTTCTAGGTGCCATTAGAACATGGTTCCAGCACTGGGGCATTGGGGCTGAGCCTCCAACACGGAGATGTGAAGCTAAGCTGAGATAGTATCAGCAACCAGTAAATCATTATCCACCACCGCCTAAAAGACTAAATAAAATCCCACCAGGGCCGGGAGACAGGGCCAGGCTTAGGGCGCAGGTGAAGCAGTTCACTCCCGGCACCCTGAGCTGGCCAGCACTGTCAGGTGTCCCGAGCAGCACCATGGGGTGGCCGGGGTCCCCAGCACCGCAAGGCCAGAGCAGCAGCTGATCCGCAGACCTGGATCTTCTGCCCTTGGGGTCACTCCCCGAGCGCTGTGAGGAAGACACTAACTCATTTCACTCCTCCACCCACCCCCACACAGGGGCCATCACTGTCTTAGTCAGTCTTCAGCCTTCTCTGAAGCCTCGCCCCAGAAACCAGAACGTCATGGTGTGGCCTGGCCAGAAAACCCCCTTTTAATTTCTGCAATCTGGGGGAAGGAGGGGGAGAGAGCTTCAGTGATGAGTGCCAACTGTCTGGATCAACAGACCCGTGTTTTATAAACAGCAACAGCCTGTTCTTGTGGGCAGCTTCCGAGAGCAGACGGACACACGCCCTCACTAGCGTGCCTCTGACTTGCTGTCCTGCTCAACGCAGCTCAGGGGAGGGGTGCCAAGCGGACTACGGAGCAGCAGCCACACTGCCAGGCCGGGTCTCACAGGGATCCCAGAATGGGAAACGGACTGAGGGGCAAGAGTGTCTGCTCTTGACTGTCCAGTGAAACTGTTGCTCTGAATTAGGAAACGCTGAAAGGAGCCGCCAAGTCCAACATCAAAGGCTGTTCCTGAGCAAGAGAGTCCAGAGCCAAGCCCAGGACAACAGCAGAGGCCGGGAGCCTTGACGAAGACCCAGGGCGGCCACCCTAGAGTCCCCTGCAGAGCCAGACACCCCCGAGTAGCCACAAGATGGAGGTGTTCCCCCACAAAGCCAGCAGAGAGCCCTCGCCCTCCACCCCGCAGGCCAGGCGAGACCAGGAAGCCGGAGACGCTGGGGAGCCAGCAGAAACCTGCTCTTGCAAGAAAGCGGGAACGATAATGT
This sequence comes from Cryptotis parvus, assembly GCA_021461705.1. NCBI lineage: Eukaryota > Metazoa > Chordata > Mammalia > Eulipotyphla > Soricidae > Cryptotis > Cryptotis parvus. The sequence continues at coordinate 78,406 of JAJIBD010004681.1, read as the reverse complement.
TACTGAGATCAGGGCAACAATGACATCATTTCGTTTACAGAAAGCCACTGTGTTGTCTTCCCCGGAAGTTCTGTGCTGAACCCTCTGACCCCGGAATGAGGCGGGAACCGCGAGCAAGACATTCCGGGAACCAGGGCTGGTGCAAAGCGGCTCTCACAGCTGCTCCTGCAGCCTGGCCCGGGAACCCGGGGTCTCAGGGTCTGGCTCCACGCCGTGACCAGCGGCAGCTGCGATGAGGGAGCACCAGCCGCCCCGGGGTTGGGGAGGGACAGGCGTCCCTGCATGCCTGATGCCCTGTCCCACATCCACCTGCGACACTCGGATCCCACCCTTGGGACTCACCAGCTCAGATCTTTCCTGGTTCCCTCAGTTCCCTGGCCTAACGTTCACGTGCCCCTGCCATGGCTGTCTTAGGGGACCTATCTGCAGCTGAACACCAGGCTACTGCAGCCACAAGCTACATCAGGGCCTCTGTGCCATTCACAAAGGCGAGGGGATGGAAGGAGAGCACAGAAGTGTGGGGACCTGCCTGCCATGTGACTGATCCCAGCTTCATCCTTGGCAGCACACAAGTCCGCTGAGCCCTGCCAGGAGTGACCCCTGGGCACAGAGCTAGGCGGAAGCCCTGAGTATCACCTCCTGTACACCCCAAAAAACACAATAAAACACCTGCTACAGCGTCCGAGCGACTCACCAGAGGTGTGAGGCTGCTGGCCTCGGAGCTGAAGATCTCCCATCCCACCTCGGGGGACCCACGAGCCCATGTGCTCTGACCGGCATGCCCCTGAGACTGGCCGGATGCCACTGCCCACCGCCAAGGCCCTGGTAGGTCCAGGCCCACCTCCCCAGCCCTAGAAGCACAGCGGCCAGCACTGCGTCTGGAGGCGAGTGGGGGGGCTGCAGTCTTGGCCCAGCCTCTGCTCGCTTGGTCCGTGTGCCAGCGAGTTCCCGGCCGAGGCAGCTGTGGCTCCGGTGAGGCGGAGACCAATGTCAGGGCAGTGTTGTGTGAAGCGCTGCTTGGCCTGGGCACAGAGCAGGAAGAGGTCACAAGGACGCTCACAGTATTGGAAAGACCGAAAGAGGAAAGTCAAGCCCTGGAGGGCGGCTGTCAGGAGCTGCCCTGTCACTCCGGTTTTGTTTCCTTGTTTTTTTTGGTCACACCCGGCGACGCTCAGGGGTTTCTCCTGGCTCTGCGCTCAGGAATCACTCCTGGCGGTGCTCGGGGGACCTATGGGATGCCGGGGACAGAACCTCGGTCGGCCGTGCGCAAGGCAAATGCCCTCCCCGCTGGACTATCATTCGGTTTGCCCCTCCACTCTGGATGACCACCTCATAGTGGAGCCGAAGTACATGGCTGAGGGCGGCCAGCCCCACCCTGCCCAGACCCCAGAGACAAGCCCTGATGTGAGGGTCTGGCTGCCTCCGGGCTGTGAGCACCACCCGGCACTCACAGGGCCCTTAATCCCATGCGGAGGCGCTCCCGGCCACGGGGGCAACGCGTGCCAGACCAGTGCTCCCGGCTGAGATCCAGAGGCTCTGGGGGCGTGAGCTCCTCCTCCTGTCCCCTGGCCTCCCCTCCCGCCTGCACCATCTGCTCTTCTGTCGTGATCCGATGTGCACCCCCAAGCCCCCAGGGATCAGATAACCGAGGCTGACCTCATCTTCAGAGCCTTGAGCTAATGCATCGGCAAAGCCTTTTCCGAGTCAGTCTCAGGACAGGCTCCTGGGGTTCAGCTGTGACCCCCTCAACCCACTGGAGGCTTCAAACAGCATCAGCAGAGCGATTCATCACGGGAGCTTGGTAAAGCCAACGTGGAATGTTCTGGATCTTCCTAGATGTGGGAGAGGGAGACAGACTACTCCGAAGAAGACGCTGAGGTGCCACCACCAAGGGTAGAACCAGAACATCCATGCATGTTGAACACGTGTGTGCCTAACTCTCAAATATGTGTTGGGGTATACATGTACTATGTCCAATCCGTGTGCTGTGTATATGACGCAATGCACACATGTATGCAATGTAGGGCCTAGGTGTGCCCACGTGCTCATGCGTGTGTGTCTCTTGCTATATGCATGGGTGAGTGCATGTGTGAACCTATGTTTTACGGTCCTCATAGGAACACATGTGTACACATATGTTTTACGGTCCTCATAGGAACACATGTGTACATGTGTATATGTTCTGGTCCTCATAGGAACACATGTCTACATATATGTGTTCGGTCCTCATAGGAACACATGTGTACATGTGTATGTGTTCGGTCCTCATAGGAACACATGTGTACATGTATGTGTTACAGTCCTCATAGGAACACATGTGTACATGTGTGTGAGTATGTGTGTGCTACAGGAAGAGAGCAGAGTCTCATCGGCGGTGGTGTCTGGGATGGGGTGTGGGAGGTGACTGGCTTCCCAGGGTGACACCCTTGGTCTTCTCTGTCACCCCCTGCTTGCTGCAGACTCCGGGGGGGTCAGTTCAAAAAGCCGGCTCAGCGCTCGTGGGCCATTGCCGGAACTGTGAGAACAGTGAGATCCAGACCGAGTCCTTGTAATGGCAGCAGGGGAGGGGGGGGGTGGGAAGCCTCCTGGCGCCCCCGGGCCTGTCCGAGTCACGCATCCCTCCCCGACCTCAAAGTCCCTTTCTTCTGCTCCCCCTGAAAGGGCCTGGCCCGCCGATTTAGGTCACTGAACCCGGCTGCGATGTCAAAGCACAGACGCCTTCCGGGCACAGAGGAATCGGATCCCATAGGTCTCAAACAGCGTCATCGAGTTTCGGGGAAGGTGCAGGGTTGGAGAGCAAAGAGCTTCCTTTGTGCTTGTTTCTGCAGAGTCATGAGGGCTCCTGGAAGACCTGCAGCTCCGCCAGGAGCATTTCTGGGCAGAAACGCTAATGCAATTAGCACCCAGCTCCAGGGCTCCGGTGGGAACCTTCTTTCCACAGGGCAGCTCCCAGTGTGGGCAGACGGGCTCTTCTTGGAGCTGGAGGATCGAGTGGCCGCTTGGTCAGGACCTGCTGGGCATCTCGGCTTCCTCCGCTGGGCAGTGCCCCAGAGGGCATGGAAGAAAGCCCACTTCCTCCTTTGGTGGCCTCTGATGTGTCCTTTCTCAGCGCCTGGCTGAGAGGAGGACAGAAGCAAACCCTCATGCAGGGAGGCCGCAGGGTCAGAGCAGGGCTTTACGGCAGCAAAACTCAAGGCCAGGGTAGTCACCGAGTGCCGTGGGCGCCAGCGGGCAGCAGCCTGCCTGATCCAGAGTCTTCTTCTCCTGCTCGCTTGTCCTATTTGGGCAGAACCCCAGAGAACGTGCTGAAGCGGTCTGCCCCCCTCGTCTGCCCTGGGGGATGGACACTCCTCAGTTAGCCGAGACTGTCCCTGAGGAGGACGGGGCCAGAGGGGAGCTTACTCGGGCCTTTCCCCAGGCCGGGGCCCTTGGCTCCTCCAGGCCTTAGAACACAGAGGTGAGGAGAAGCCAGTGTGAGGGCGACAAGACCACTGCCAATGGCTGGTGTTTCCAGAAAGCCTGCATCAGAGGGAGGAGAGGCGGGTTTGGGGGTTCAGAGCACCCCAACAAGCCCAGTGGGCAGTCGGCAGCCCCAGGATTCTGACCCAGGTCAGGACTCAGTTGTGTGTCTCCTGAGGAAATTTCAGAGGCCGGCCATGAGAGCCAAGCCCAGAACAAGGCCGGAGTCGGCTCCAGATCCACCGTGAAGCCTGCCATGGCGCACACCTCCCCTCACCACACAGAAGCGGCTCGGACACACAGAGCTAACCTACCTAACTCACACTCCTGCAACCGGAGACCCAGCCCCACGCAGCCATCCTCGATCACCCTCCAGTGTGGAGACAGGGTGTGAAGAAATCCAGGCTGCCGCCCGCAAGCCTGAGATTCCTGCCGTGACTCCCACACGAGTCGCTGCACGCGATGTCCTTCCCCATCAGCTGCCGACTGAGGCCGTCTTCAGTTCCCAGTGCAGGACCACTGGGGACATCCATGGCGTGTAGAGGTGTGAAATAAGCTGACGTGTGTGCACCTTCCCTGCTGCGAGCTTCAGCCTCTGCCTACACAGCATTTTCTTCTTTCCTTTCCTTTCTCTAAACACTTGGGGCCACACTTTCCTGGCAGTGCTCTGGGATTCCTCCTGACTCTGTGTTCAAAGATGACTCTTGGCACAGTCCAGGAGAACATGTGTAAGCGGGGATCGAGCAGGGGTTGGTCACTGGTGAGGCAGGTGCCAGCCCTAGCGTTATCACTACAGCTCCTGTCTTCTGGAAGCGGAGCTGCTGGCACGGACCGCAGACACTGAGGCCGGTAACAAAGGGAGAAACAACAAACTCCTGCAAAGAATCATTTGCTTAGGGGTTGGTTCCTCCACTGGTACGAAAGGAAACATCTTTACACAGAGAAGTGTGCTACATACAGTAGATGCTGTGAGGAGGAGGAGAGAGAGGAGGAAGAGGAAGAAGAGGAGGAGGAAGAGAGGAAAAGGAGGAAGACGAGAAGAAGGAGGGAAGAGATGGAGGAGGAGAAGGAAGAGAAGGAGGAGGAGGAAGAGAAGAAGGAGGAGGAGGAGGAAGAGGAAGAAGAAGAGGAGGAAGAAGAGGAAGAAGAGGAGGAAGAAGAAAACAAGAAGAAGAACAAGAAGAAGAACAAGAAGAACAAGAAAAACAAGAACAAGAAGATAAAGGAGGAGGAGAGATTGTTCAGGCTGAAGTGCTCAGTAAAGACGGGGATTTTAACTAGAATGTGTGAGCTTTAACAATAGCAAATGCGTTGGTTCTACTTCCAAATACCATCTGTCTACTGACCAACTGCCTTCTAATTTGTACTGTTTTTAATATCTGTCATGATGATTAAGGCTTTGGGGTCTATAATTGGAATATAAAAAAGCAACAGGTCACAAAAATAATTTTTTTAAAACCTGGTAAAAAGAAAGGCCCCTGAGGTCTGCAGGGGAAAGACAGAGGGAACCGATGCCCTAAAGAGAAAGGCAGGGGCCGAGGAGCGCGAGGAGGCCGCGTGGGTGCAAGGTCCCTCCTCGGGCCTTGGAGAGGGTGACAGTAGTTTTATTTACTTGGGGACATTTGATGTTTGCTGTGTTTGTTTAGGTACTAGGGACGGCACCGGTGCCTCACCACATGGCCCATCTGTGAGCCAAGCCAGGCCCCTTCACGTTTAGAGGCAGAGCAGGGGCTCGGACAGAACGGGGCAGTGTTGGCATAGCTGGTCTCCCCTGAACACAAGCTCTGCACAGGTTACACGTCCACCCTGTGACATCCCCTGGTTCCCTCAGGTCTCGGTCTCCGCCCGGGAACACAGGCTTGTGGCTGGCCAAGTGCACGATAGCTGAAGACTGCATGGGGTCGTGCTGATGGCCCGGAGACTGTGCGTGGGGTGGTGCTGATAGCCGGAGACTGTGCGTGGGGTCGTGCTGATGGCGGAGACTGTGCGTGGGGTGGTGCTGATGGCCAGAGACTGTGCGTAAGTCGTGCTGATGGCGGAGACTGTGCGTGGGGTCGTGCTGATGGCGGGAGACTGTGCGTGGGGTGGTGCTGATAGCCGGAGACTGTGCGTGGGGTGGTGCTGATGGCCAGAGACTGTGCGTAGGGTCGTGCTGATGGCCGGAGACTGTGCGTGGGGTCATACTGATGGCCGGAGACTGTGCATGGGGTCGTGCTGATGGCCGGAGACTGTGCGTGGGGTGGTGCTGATGGCCGGAGACTGTGGTTGGGGTGGTGCTGATGGCCGGAGACTGTGCGTGGGGTGGTGCTGATGGCCGGAGACTGTGCGTGGGGTCGTGCTGATGGCGGAGACTGTGCGTGGGGTCGTGCTGATGGCGGGAGACTGTGCATGGGGTGGTGCTGATGGCTGGAGACTGTGTGTGGGGTCATGCTGATGGCCGGAGACTGTGCGTGGGGTCGTGCTGATGGCCGGAGACTGTGCGTGGGGTGGTGCTGATGGCGGAGACTGAGCGTGGGGTCATACTGATGGCCGGAGACTGTGCGTGGGGTCGTGCTGATGGCCGGAGACTGTGCGTGGGGTCATGCTGATGGCCGGAGACTGTGCGTGGGGTCGTGCTGATGGCCGGAGACTGTGCATGGGGGTGGTGCTGATGGCTGGAGACTGTGTGTGGGGTCATGCTGATGGCCGGAGACTGTGCGTGGGGTCGTGCTGATGGCCGGAGACTGTGCTTGGGGTGGTGCTGATGGCCGGAGACTGTGCGTGGGGGTCGTGCTGATGGCCGGAGAGCTGTGCGTGGGGTGGTGCTGATGGCGGAGACTGTGGTTGGGGTGGTGCTGATGGCGGAGACTGTGCGTGGGGTGGTGCTGATGGCGGAGACTGTGCGTGGGGTCGTGCAGATGGCGGGAGACTTGCGTGAGGTGGTGCTGATAGCCGGAGACTGTGTGTGGGGTCGTGCTGATGGCGGAGACTGTGCGTGGGGTGGTGCTGATGGCCGGAGACTGTGCGTGGGGTCGTGCTGATGGCGGAGACTGTGCGTGGGGTGGTGCTGATGGCCGGGAGACTGTGCGTGGGGTCGTGCTGATGGCCGGGAGACTGTGCGTGGGGTGGTGCTGATGGCCGGAGACTGTGCGTGGGGTCATGCTGATGGCCGGAGACTGTGCGTGGGGACATGCTGATGGCCGGAGACTGTGCGTGGGGTGGTGCTGATGGCCGGAGACTGTGCGTGGGGTGGTGCAGGGTGGCTGGTGCCCAAGTAGATACTTCCTTTCTCTTCACTTCTGTGCCTACAAGGCTGCCCACGAGTCTCTCTCCAGCTCGCGGGCTGGGCACGGCTCATGACTGACTGACTGCTCCGGCCACTGGGCGGGCCTCCTGGAGGACCCAGGCCCTGACTGACTCCTCTTTGCTGCCCTCTTCCCTGATGCAAACTCAGTTGCGGAAGAAATCACATGGCAACACTAGTCGGAATAGCCAAGAGCCCACAGGCACGTGAACATCCTCATCAAGGATTCATGAGTCTGGTCTCAACACGACAGGCGAGCCAAGTGCCCAGAACATGAAGGGGTGCCACAGGATTCAAGAGTCTGGTCTCAATACCACAGGTGGGCCAAGACCCCCTTATGGGATCACCAAAGGGCCTGCTTTCAAGGTATGTATTAGAGAAATTAATACATACTGGCCATTAATTATGCCAAGTCCACCTCAAAAAGGTGACTTTGATCCGGCGAGATCACAATCGTCACTCTGCCGTTGTCTGTTCTTGAATTAACAGTCGCCCACAGGTCAGGGTTAGCATGGCCATTAGGGAGCGCGCTCAGAACGCAGCAGACCGGGATACTGGGTTCCTGTCATGTCCCATGACCACGTCCCCGGAAGACGATCCCATGCAGCTCTGCAAGACTCTGCTAAGCTCCACAGCCCCCTCGGAAACTGCAGCATTTGGGGCCAGAAATAGGGCAGAGCGCTGCAGTGCCCACTCACAGGACCCACTGCCACCCGCAAAACAAATACAACTAAACGCAGCGCCTGCAGGCTTAGGGCCTCAATGGACATTGAATCTTTTATTTATTTTTTTTGAATGGTATTATGCCTTTTTCTCAGCTTGAAGCAAGTGTCTCACAGATGTAAGCCAGGGGTGAAGGACCATGACGGAACAGCCACACAGCGATGCAGAACATGAATGATGATGATAAACCAAAGGGTACGGCAAAACTTCGCTCCCGCAGCCACTGAAATGCTGGAAGGCAGGGAGGAGGGAGGGAGGGCGCGTGAGGGGCCGTTTTGGGAGGTGGGGAGCGGCACGTCCCGCGTGCACTCAGCGGTGTGAAGCCAGGCCCGCCCAGGAGGCGGTTAATCGGCGGCACGCCTGCACCCCTGTTCATTGTGGCGCTATCCACAGCAGCCCGAGTCTGGAAACAGCCAGAGTGTCCCAGAAGACTGGTTAAAGAAATTGGTGTGCATAGATGCGCATTGCGAAACGACTCAGCTCTTTATTTTCTTGGCGCCAAACCCATCCCCCACCAGAGGCTGGCCCTCATGTCGCTCTAAAATCTAATCCCACCCAGGTTCAATCCCCAGCATTCCATAAGGTTCCCCGAGCACCGCCATGAGTAATTCCTGAATGCAGAGCCAGGGAGTAACCCCTGAGCATCGCCAGGTGTGACACAAAAAAAAAATAAAATAAAATAAAATCTAACCCCAAACCTCGCAGATGCTGTAGAAGTTACTTCATTTATATCTTATATTAGAGGCACCAGAGAGCTCAGGCTGCACGTTTCTTCAGCTCTCCGTAACTCACCGTAACCAAAGACATCCCAACTGTAGGTTCCCAGCCACACAACAACACACAAGAAACAAGTCCAAGCTGCAAAGGTCACGATGGCAAAGCAACACAGCTAACCGGGGCTCTAAGGAAAGGTGCGGTGCGCTGCTCTGTGCGCGGGGCCGGGCAGAAGGGGAGACAAACGCAGGCCGGTCCCTACCACTAGGACATCAGGAGGATGCTAACCACCTAACAAGGCACTCAGGGCAACAGAACCTGGGAACGGGTCTTCAGAACCGAGCTCACACGATGGGCCAGGAGTGGGCACGAGGGACCTAGGACAACGGCAGGCAGCGCTGGACTCCGCTGGAGGCCGCCAGGGTCGGAATCTCGCATCGCAGTAAACGGTCAAACACAACGACTGAATGACATTTCAGAAGAAACAGGGTCTAAGGGCCCGGAGAGACAGTTAAGGGCACAGGGCCGGGCTTCACCTGGCCAGCTGGGCTTGATCCCCAGCATCCTAGGAGGTGCCCCCGCCACACACACACACAAGCAACTCTCAGGAGTGCTCCCTGAATGCAAAGAGCCAAAGGTGATCCCTGAGCACTGCTTGGTGTGACCCCCAAGCCAAAAATAAATAGACTAATCACAACAGAGAAATGAAGTTCCAGCTCACCTTTCCTCCGTCAAGGGGAACATGTCCCCTCCCAAGGCCACCAGCAGATAAGCAGAACACCCCCCCTACCCCAACCCTCGTTCCTTGTTCTTCTTCTTTTTAACTTTTGGTACATGGGCACAGAGCCATGAAAAGTGGTGTAACTATACCAGGAAATCCGAACCCTTACTTGTCTATTTCTGTCCACTTCCACTCATAATTCAACCACCGAACATGTAGCATAACCCGAGGATCAAAAAGTAAAAAACGGAGTCTAGAAAACTCAGCACATTTATATGAATTAGGGTAAAATGACTCTTAGAAAGGAATTTTCTTGCTAATGCAGTTCACGTCAAAGCACCCAGGAACGGCTCAGATCAGAACAGCATTACATCCCCAAGCAGGATGGTAGCATTCTGCCTCAGGGTATCAAATGGAATTACTCCTGGTGAACACCAGCACCCAGCAAGAGGTAAACTGCTAACAGGTAGTTGGGTCCGCTCAAAGCCAGACGCAGCTGAAGCAAGGGCAAGGCCATTTCATTAGAGTCATTTTGTTTTATTGAGTGTTTTTATTTTGGACCCGCACCTGCAGTGCTCAGGAGCTCCTCCTGGCTCTGGTCTTAGGAGTGACCCGACAGTGCTTGGGGCACCCCGCGGGAGCAAACAGGGTCAGCTGCAGGCAAGGCAAGCACCGCCACCAAATACTGCTCTCCAGTCCTTTCGCCATTTAAACTCGAGGATGCTAAGCACAGCGGGGAGGGCATTTGCCTTTAACGCTGCCAACCGGGATCAATCCCTGGCACCCTATATGGGCCCCTGGAGCACCGCCAGGAATAATTTCTGAGTGTAGAGCCAGCAGTAACCCCTGGCATCGCCAGCTGTGGCTCAAATTAATTCATTGATTAATTAACTAACTCATGATGGTAGTAAGAATCCAAAGTTACTGAACTGAACTACCACAGCTTTCTTCAGCCATGGCTAGAGCCAGCCTAAGTTGTCCAGGTCACTGAAAACCGTCCCGTGGGGATTCGCTGGCTGTGAATCCAAGCTCACTTGTCCTTCGCCCCCAGACACTCCACACAGGACTGGCCTTGAAGGAGAAAGGTGGGTCCGGGGGCTTCAGAACTCAGCCCAAGTCTGTTCCTGAAAATCGCCTCCTACCATCATCACGGAGCTCTCCCTTTCCCAGCCTCTACCCTGGGCAAGAATCCAGAGTGACAAATGGAATCAGAAGCAGAGGATGGGTCGGAGAGCTGGAGGGGGAGCAAGGCGGCCCTCTGACCCATCGGAGTCTGCTCAGATCAAGTCTTACAGGGAAGGAAGTGTCAGCCTTTTGGGGGGTCACACCACACAGTGCTCGGGCCTTAATCCTGGCTGTGCTCAGGGATCACTCCTGGTGAAGCTTGGGGCAGGGGCGGGCTGGGACACAGCAGTTCTGGGGATGGATCACAGGCTGTGTGCATGCAACAAGCGCCTGCCCACTGCACTATCCAGCCCACAGGAGCTTTAATAAATCTCCCATTCCACACCTGACCATGCAGGTGAAATTCATCTCAAAATCTGTGAGTAGAGTACTTGCCTTGCACACAACCAACTACTGTTTAATCCCGGCATCCCGTATGGTCCCACGGGCCCACCAGGAGAGATTCCTGAGTACAGAGGCAGGAGTAAGCTCAAAGCACTGTCAGGTGTGGCCCCCAAAACCAAGAAACAAATGTCTGTAAGTGCTCTCTGAATGACAGTTCGGGGTCACCTGTGCCTTGGTTCCAGACTCTCAGTCCTTGACAGGAACAAATGGGCTCCACGTCACTCCTCAGAGCACCCAAAGGAGAGAGGAGAACAGCGACTTATTCCCATGTACTCAGACGGTACCAAGTTCTTTCCACATCCTGCCTGGAACAGAGAATCCATCAAAAATGGAAACCTGATGCTACCCAGCAAATCTGGATATTAAATCAAAATGGTTTTTTTAATGCTAATAACAACAACAAAGAACAAATAACAAATGTAGAGTGGACGTTTCCTCCCAAAGCTTGCAGTGCCCAGGTATCTCGCCTCCATGGGGCAAGGGAAGTATCACAGGGGTGAACCCTTAAACCGACATGGAAAGGGGCGCACCCCACTGAGTCAGCCAAGCAGCCTTCTGAGATTAATGAAGCGAGATAGTTATCAAAGGGAAGAGCCTGGCAATCAAGGAACAATCTGTTAACAAGTGTCCGATCACGCGGCCCAAACCACCGCTACATCAGTGATTCAGGGAAGAGGAATGAGGGAAAGACGGGATTAGACTCTGAAATCTTTTCTCGAGTTTCTTCCTCCTAAAGGGCTCCCCTTTCCCAGGCCCTGCTCACGCCTGCAGCTGGTGCCACTGAGTCATCGGCGCCTCCATGCCACTGCCTGAGCGAAGCTCGACCGGCCCCTCGGCCAGTGCCAATGCTGCCATCTGGAGCCAGCTCGCCCTCTTGTGGGCAGGGCCCATGGCTGAGGACTCCCTGTTCCCGCTTGCTGGCCACCTAGCAGGACTCCCCATGGCCCACTCGGGACCCAGAACTTTCTGTCAGATGACCTCACACTGGCCCCTGGGATAGGAAAGATGGGGTGAGCTGACCGCACAGGGTTCTCTGGCCCTTGGTCCAGCGGGGTCGCAGAGAATGACAAGATTCCAAGCATGGACGGCACCCAATGGGCTGGTGACCCGGCAACACCGTGACCGGGAGGCGCCGGAAGCGGAGAAAGGACGCAGGCAGAGGTGAACCTCGGTAGCTGCCAAAGGCCCTGTTGCTGCATGTGCGCACCTGTGGCCACCGGGCCCGAACTCCTCTTCTCTGCGGGACCCTCCTTCTTTCCCCTCCTGTGCTCTTCCTGCCTCTGCCCCAAAACCCACCCATTAATCCACTTTTCACAGCTGCACCTCTGACACAGACCCCAAGAGGCCCCCTTCCTACTGGGCCGTGGGTTTTGTTTGTCTGTTCATTTGTTTTGGCCTTTTGGGTCACACCCAGCGATGCTCAGGGATTACTCCGGGCTCTGCTGTCAGGAATTACTCCTGGCGGTGTTCAGGGAACCACACAGGATGCCGGGATCGAGCCTGAGCTGGCCGCACACAAGGCAAATTTACCTGCTGCCCTGGGTCGTGGGTTTTATGGGATCTTCCCTGGAGCCTGGGACAGACACCAAATACACCTTCTAAGCCGAAAAAGGCAGGCTGGCACTGCAGATTCTGTGCCAGGCTGTGCCAGGGCCACGGCGCCATGATGCCACACTGCTGCTTCCTCAGGGAAATGAGGCCCCACGAGGTGAGGTGCCCATCGCAGAGGCCCGCGGGAAGCACTGCTCAGATCACAGGGTGGCCTTGCAGGGGCCGCCTCCTCAGGTGCTCTTCAGAGAAGCCGGACCCCAACTTCAAGGGCCCTGGGCTGGGGTCTTGGCCCCGAAGGCTGTCAGAGATGGGCTGAGTTTGCAGCCGGGAATGTGACCACATCTGAGACTCTGGCCAGCAGCCGGCCCAAATGCAGACTCGGGCGTGTCTGGTTGCCCATTCTCTACCTGGACGCCCTCATGGAGTGCCACGTGGAGTGTCAGCTGCTTCCTGCCCTGTGTCCACTGGAGCACTCACCTTCTCCACACCAACCCTGGAGGACTCACCTTCTCCACTGACCCTGGAGCACTCACCTTCTCCACACCAAACACTGGAGCACTCACCTTCTCTCCACACCGACCACTGGAGCACTCACCTTCTCCACACTGACCCTGGAGCACTCACCTTCTCCACACCCACCCTGGAGCACTCACCTTCTCCACTGACCCTGGAGCACTCACCTTCTCCACACCAAACACTGGAGCACTCACCCTTCTCCACACCAACCCTGGAGCACTCACCTTCTCCACACCCACCCTGGAGCACTCACTCTTCACACTCACACTAGAGCACTCACCTTCTCACCAACCACCAGAGCACTCAACCTTCTCCACACCAAACGCTGGAGCACTCACCCTTCTCCACACCAACCCTGGAGCACTCACCCTTCTCACCAACTGCTGGAGCACTCACCCTTCTCCACACTGACCCTGGAGCACTCACCTTCTCCATACCAAACACTGGAGCACTCACCCTCTCCACAACGACCCTGGAGCACTCACCCTTCTCCACACCAAACACTGGAGCACTCCACCTTCTCCACACCAACCCTGGAACACTCACCTTCTCCACACCAACCCTGGAGCACCCACCTCCACACCGACCACTGAAGCACTCACCTTTCTCCACACCGACTGCTGGAGCACTCACCCTTCTTCACACCGACTTCTGGAGCACTCACCTTCTCCACACTGACTGCTGGAGCACTCACCCTTCTCCACATTGACCACTGGAGCACCCACCTTCTCCACACCGACCCTGGAGCACTCACCTTCTCCACACCGACCTCTGGAGCACTCACCTTCTCCACATTAGCGACCCCATGCACTAATTGTTTTTCCTGCTGCTCACAGGACGGTTGCTCTCTTCAACCGTCCTGCTTCAACCCCACCCGAAACCCCACATTCCGTGGACATCAAACCTTCTATGCCTCGCCCATGCTGGACACTGCAAGGGGTGCGCCATGGGGGTGATGAGCAGAGCCAGAAACTGTGCAGGCCCTTTCCCAGGAGGCAAGCAGGAGGTCCCCGCCAGCCTGAGGGGCGGCCATGGGCCGAGGATCCCGACCGGGCAGGCATGTCCAGGCGTCCCTTGGCACTGACCAGGAACAGCAAACAGGACGCCGCCAGGTGAGTCAGCGGCCAGGCCTCCCCTCCACACTCCTGTGCGGGGCCTCACTGCCGACGGGCAGCCACCTGGCCACGGCCCCCGCAAACCCTTGGCCAGCCTCAGACGAGAAGTGACAAATCACTCCAAGCCTTTCCGGCGGGAGAGAGGGGAAACCATAAATATGCCTGGTGTGTTCGGTGGCAGTTGGAAAAGCAAAGCAAAGAAACTCACCCTGCCAACACCCAGCACGCCCACACGGCCCCAAGGGTTTCCTGCTAGCACTGGGGCTGGGGCAGCAGTGATGACCACCGAGGGCCAATGCGGACGGTCCCCACGCTCGCACAGCTCGGCCACAGCCCGTCAGAACCGGATGTTGGTTGTAGAAGCACGCAGGAGGGGCACGCTGGTCACCCAGTGAATTAGCTGCCCAGGCCACACTTGGGTCTCCAGCAGGATCCATAGACTCATCCCCCCAGAAGGCCCCGCTGTCACCTCTGCAGGACAAGCACGGTACCTGCCCAGGGCGGGCCCAGCTTCCGTGGCCACAGCGGGCAGGTAGCTCTGGGGCTCCACGGCGAGCAGTGTCTGCAAGTGCCGAGTCCCGGTCCGGCCCCAACTCTGCCGTGGGACTCTCCCTCCCTCACTGCTGTGGGCCCCACAACCCACTACCCCATAAAGAGCCCAGGTCCGGGCCCCAACTCTGCCGTGGGACTCTCCCCCCTCCTCACTGCTGTGGCCCCACAACCCACTACCCCATAAAGAGCCCGGGTCCGGGCCCCAACTCTGCCATGGGACTCTCCACCACCCTCACTGCTGTGGCCCACAACCCACTACCCCATAAAGAGCCCAGGTCCGGGCCCCAACTCTGCCGTGGGACTCCTCCACCCTCACTGCTGTGGCCCCATAACCCACTACTCCCATAAAGAGCCCGGGGCCGCCCCAACTCTGCCGTGGGACTCTCCACCACCCTCACTGCTGTGGCCCCACAACCCACTACCCCATAAAGAGCCGGGTCCGGGGCCCCAACTCTGCCGTGGGACTCCTCCACCCTCACTGCTGTGGCCCCACAACCCACTACCCCATAAAGAGCCGGGTCCGGGGCCCCAACTCTGCCGTGGGACTCTCCTCCACCCTCACTGCTGTGGCCCCACAACCCACTACCCCATAAAGAGCCTGGTCTGGGCCCCAACTCTGCCGTGGGACTCTCCACCACCCTCACTGCTGTGGCCCCACAACCCACTACCCCATAAAGAGCCCAGGTCTGGGCCCCAACTCTGCCATGGGACTCTCCACCACCCCTCACTGCTGTGGCCCCACAACCCACTACCCCATAAAGAGCCCAGGTCCGGGCCCCAACTCTGCCGTGGGACTCCTCCACCCCTCACTGCTGTGGCCCCATAACCCACTACCCCATAAAGAGCCCGGGTCCGGGCCCCAACTCTGCCGTGGGACTCTCCACCACCCTCACTGCTGTAGCCCCACAACCCACTACCCCATAAAGAGCCCGGGTCCGGGCCCCAACTCTGCCGTGGGACTCCTCCACCCCCACTGCTGTGGCCCCACAACCCACTACCCCATAAAGAGCCCGGGTCCGGGCCCCAACTCTGCCGTGGGACTCTCCACCACCCCTCACTGCTGTGGCCCCACAACCCACTACCCCCATAAAGAGCTTGGTCTGGGCCCCAACTCTGCCGTGGGACTCTCCACCACCCTCACTGCTATGGCCCCACAACCCACTACCCCATAAAGAGCCCAGGTCCGGGCCCCAACTCTGCCGTGGGACTCTCCACCACCCTCACTGCTGTGGCCCCACAACCCACTACCCCATAAAGAGCCCGGGTCGGGCCCAACTCTGCCGTGGGACTCCTCCACCCTCACTGCTGTGGCCCCACAACCCACTACCCCATAAAGAGCCCAGGTCTGGGCCCCAACTCTGCCGTGGGACTCTCCACCACCCTCACTGCTGTGGCCCCACAACCCACTACCCCATAAAGAGCCCAGGTCCGGGCCCCAACTCTGCCGTGGGACTCTCCCCCTCCCTCACTGCTGTGGCCCCACAACCCACTACCCCATAAAGAGCCCGGGTCCGGGCCCCAACTCTGCCGTGGGACTCTCCCTCCACCCTCACTGCTGTGGCCCCACAACCCACTACCCCATAAAGAGCCCGGGTCCGGCCCCAACTCTGCCGTGGGACTCTCCTCCACCCTCACTGCTGTGGCCCCACAACCCACTACCCCCATAAAAGAGCCCGGGTCCGGGCCCCAACTCTGCCGTGGGACTCTCCTCCTCCCTCACTGCTATGGCCCCACAACCCCGCTACCCCATAAAGAGCCCGGTCCGGGCCCCAACTCTGCCGTGGGACTCTCCTCCTCCCTCACTGGTGTGGCCCCACAACCCACTACCCCATAAAGAGCCCGGGACAGAGAGCACTGATGGGGGATGCTGAAAGATTCCCGCCTGCACCCTCGCTCCTAAAACTGAGTCTGGGGGCACACGAAGGGGTCTGGGCAGAGCCAAGCACAGTCCATCAGGCCTGCAGGGGCGCCCACCCATAACAGTGCGCCCACTTTGCTGTCCATGGCTGACCACTCCCTGTCTGCTCCTGTCCCCAGACTGAGGGTCAACTCTGCTCCCCGGGAGAGGTGCATACCCCAAGGGCACGTCAGAGGAAGGGCAGAACGAGGGCCGCACACAGCGCAGTGGAGCCCCAGGGCTTCAAGCTCCTTCCAAGGACAGAAGAAAGACGAGGTCCAGAAGCGCTGGACGAGGAGGAAAAGGAACTGCAAGGCCAGCTCCCCTTCCTCCCCCCCCCTCCTCCTTCATCCGCTTTCTCCCCTTCCTTCCCCTCCCTCCCCGCCTCCTCCTCTGTCCAAGCTTGACAGGAACCATCCGCCATGCTCTCAGAGTTGGGGTATCCCTGAAAGGACGGGGAAGCCGGGCAGCTGTCTGTCCTGTGCTCAGCCACCTCCCCCACATCTTCAGAGCAGGGGTCAACTACCTTCGGGGGGGTCCCCCGAGTTCTGAGCAAAACCATCCATCCCTGAGCAAGTTCTCCTTCAGTGCTGCGACCTAATAGAGCCCAAGGCACCAAAAGCATCCGCGCCTGAAGACCTGCCAGAGCCGCTAGTGGGGATGCAAACCACACACCAGCAGTTTTCGATGCACCCCCAAGGCAGAATTTCAGGCTGCACAGACCAAGAAGTACCTCAGCAGGCTCCCAAGCCAAGAAAGACAACAGCCTCAGTATTGTCTCAACAAAAATGAAGGCAAGTGCCCAAGATCAGGCGGCTGCATGGGGGAAACGGGGGCACGCTACACCCCTCTGTCCTGTGCCCAGCATCTCCCACACATCTCCTACACAATGGAATACTACGCAGCTGTTAGGGAAAATGAAGTCATGAAATTTGCCTGTAACGGATGAACGTGGGGAGTGTCATGCTGAGTGAAATGAGTCGGAAGGAGGCAAGCTATAAAATGACTGCATTCATTTGTGGGATATAAAAAATTAGAATGAGACTAATATCCTAGGCCAGGAGGATTTGGAAATGGTAATGCTAGACTAGAACTAAAAGTCGGTATTACAAAGCACAATGTGCAAAAGGAAAAGAGAAAGGGGGAGAGAGAGAGAGACATGCCTGCCATAAAGGTAGGGTGTGTGTGTGTGTGTGTGTGTGTGTGTGTGTGTGTGAGAGAGAGAGAGAGAGAGAGAGAGAGAGGGGACATTGGTGTTGGGAGATGGGCACTGGAGGAGGGACAGTGCTGGAACACTGTATGACTGAAACCTGATCATGAACAGCTTTGCAACTGTGTATCTCATGGTGACTCCATTTTTTGAAAAATAAAAACATAATGAAGTTCAATTCTACAGCTACTGGCAATACAAACCTCCTCATCTAAGGCTATTCTACTTGGGGC
This sequence comes from Cryptotis parvus, assembly GCA_021461705.1. Classification (NCBI taxonomy): domain Eukaryota; kingdom Metazoa; phylum Chordata; class Mammalia; order Eulipotyphla; family Soricidae; genus Cryptotis; species Cryptotis parvus. Next base: position 60,863 of record JAJIBD010004681.1, on the reverse strand, counting down.
TGACAATCGGCGTAACAGGATCCAAGGGCAACCGTCCCGAACTTGCGAATCAATGGCGTCAAGGCAGGTCTGCATGGTGGCTTGAGACGTCACAGGTAGCAGGGAGTGCTGAGGCCTGAGCCCATTTTCTTAAGCATCGTCATGTAGTGGCCAAGGAATTCTATTGGAGGGCTGAGCACACACACCGAGGGCAGGCGCTGGCCAGGCATGCGGCTGCTTTGGCTGTGACCCCCGACCATTCATGGCACCACATACGGTTCCCCAGCACCGCCAGGGTAACTCCTGAGCACAGAGCTAAGAATTGCCTCAGAGCATCTCTGCGTATAGCTCAACACCGGCATCCCCCAAAAGAAAGAAATGATATTGAAGACATCTCTTGCCATCTTCCTTTCATGCACATTAGTTATCACTTGTATCACTTGTATCACTTGTCTTCCCATGGTTCATCGTTGTTCATCCATCTGCCAAGCGGGCACCAGTAACATCTCCATACGCCCTGTCACGTGCTAGTGTAGCCCAAGGGCAACTGCTCGCTCCAGGAACATGAAGAGCCTCAAACCATTCCATCAGGTCATGGGAATGAGGTCTATAGTTGTTAATGGATTTTGGCATATCAAATACGACACAGTAAGCTTGCCAGGCTCTGCCGTGCGGGTGGGATACTCTTGTAGTAGCCTCTCATCTCGTGCATTTATTGATGAACTGCGCAGCCATGCAAGCTGGGCTTGTGATCAGCTCTTCTGCTGGGTGGAGCTCACAGCTTCTTTATTTCGGTGGAACTCCTCCATGGCACAACCCAGTGGATCCTGGAAAATAGGACTTTCCTTTCACCTTGCATGCAGGTCCAGAGAGTGTGGCTCAGCTTTACGCTGAACTATGAGAGCATATAAGAGCTAGAAGAGCAGAGTAGTTGCATTACATGTGGTCGACCTGAGTTCGATTCCCGGCATCCCAGATGGTCTCCCAAGCACAGCCTGGAGTGATGCCTGAGTGCGGAGTCAGAAATAAACCCTGAGCACAGCCAGTACGGCCTCCCCCAAAAACAAAACAAAACAACAAAGGCACAAGAGCTGTATCCTGGTATGGGAAAAGAGAGCCAAGTTCTTCGAGCTTTGTAGACTACGTTTCCAAAGTTTGAGTTACACAGGAAGTACGTGAGGCGGTTTCTCACTCCCGGGGACATCCACCACATTTGTTGTCATCTGAATCAGTGGTCACTGGACGTCTAGAGGTTGAAGTTCTCTGGTCTACCACAGCACTAAATGCCCGGGTTGGGGGCGGGAATTCACCAGAGCTGGAGGACAGAAAAACCACCGAGCTAAGTGCCGGTACCTCAGCCTAACAGATCAGACAAGTGCCTCTCCCACCCTGCCATCTGTCCACTCATCAACCAGGCTGCGGCAGCGACTCACCAAACCACACCTGGCGGCTCAAGGCAACGCTTGGGAGTTCAAAAAAGTTTCCCTCAACCACCAGCTAAAAATTAAATCTGTGGAAAAGCAACATAAAACTCACTGCTGTGTGGTAAGTCAAGTGTGAACTTTTTCTGAAACAAATCCACAGGGCTGAGAGAGGCTGAGGGAGAGTGACCAAGCTCAACCACCGGCATCCCCGACCAGTACTAAGACACCATCCTGCACCCACGGAGGACATGTGGCATAAACAGCCATAGGCCTTACCTGCCTCTCACAGCTCTAGAGCGTCCAAGCGGCCCCTGCAGCCTCCCACTTGCCTCCACACCCATCGCGACCCCCCAGAGCAGAGTCCACATGCACATTCTTAGTCTCCTGCCAACCTAGTCCCCTGGAGATGCTCTGCACAGACCGTTCAGGACTGGCCGCCCACCCCTCAACCCGCACAGCAATCCCTCAGGAAAACTGCACGGAATGAGAATGATTTGGCAACTCACCAGGAGCCAAGGAAACTTGTTCACAACCCGCTTCCTGGTGTGCGGGCTTCTGACAAAGCCCCCTGCCGTCCACTCCTGAGCAAACTGTTCTTTCCTCAAGAGCTGGGCCCAGCGCCTTGAGCCAACTCTGTTGGCTTCACACACATCCCTTCCGCTACAGCTCAGGCGCACGATTTCGTGAAGTCACCTTCCACAAGGAGCTTTCCAGGTGTGGCCAACAAGCCCACCCCCTTGGGCTCTCCCTGACGGCGGCCTCATTTCCGCTTTTCCAGTTTCTGGACAGAGAACCCTGCCCTGACGGGAGTTTGGGTCTGCCATCTCCATGTTGTGTTTGTTATCCTACTGAGCTGAGCGTCCGAACGGGAGGAAAGGCTGAGTCCAAGAGCGGGAGGGGCTGTGTGAGGACCAGCACCGGCCTCTGCTCTCTGTCATGCCCCCTCATCTGACCGGCATGCATCTGAGCACAGCACCGACGCTGCTTCCCTCCTTTCCTTATCTAGACACCCGGGACCGGCGCTGACGAGATATCAGTATGGTGTCGCTCTCAGGAAACACACCACTCTCTGACCATGTCAAGCCATCCCTGTGTCCAGTCTGTGACACGCAGCCTGCAGCGACAAGAGGGCAAGACGCCTCAGTCACCAAGCCCCGCACTGCTGAGAGAAAATGGAGCTACATGCAAAGGGTGACATGGTGAGCACACTGTGACCCCCAGAACAGGACAGTGGCGTCAGGTAACAGTGACGCTGGGCACACTGTGACCCGCAGAACAGGACAGTGTGTCAGGTAACAGTGACGCTGGGCACACTGTGACCCGCAGAACAGGACAGTGGCATCAGGTAACAGGTGACGCTAGGCACACTGTGACCCACAGAACAGGACAGTGTGTCAGGTAACAGGTGATGCTGGGCACACTGTGACCCGCAGAACAGGACAGTGGTGTCAGGTAACAGGTAACGCTGGGCACACTGTGACCAGCAGGACAGGACAGTGGTGTCAAGTAACAGTGACTCTGGGCACACTGTGACCCACAGAACAGGACAGTGGTGTCAGGTAATAGGTGACTCTGGGCACACTGTGACCCGCAGAACAGGACAGTGGCGTCAGGTAACAGTGACGCTGGGCACACTGTGACCCGCAGAACAGGACAGTGGTGTCAGGTAACAGTGACTCTGGGCACACTGTGACCCGCAGAACAGGACAGTGGTGTCAGGTAACAAGTGACGCTGGGCACACTGTGACCTGCAGAACAGGACAGTGGTGTCAGGTAACAGTGACGCTGGGCACACTGTGACCTGCAGAACAGGACAGTAGTGTCAGGTAACAGTGACGCTGGGCACACTGTGACCCACAGGACAGGACAGTGGTGTCAGGTAACAGTGACTCTGGGCACACTGTGACCCGCAGAACAGGACAGTGGTGTCAGGTAACAGTGACTCTGGGCACACTGTGACCCGCAGAACAGGACAGTGGTGTCAGGTAACAGTGACTCTGGGCACACTGTGACCCACAGGACAGGACAGTGTGTCAGGTAACAGGTGACGCTGGGCACACTGTGACCCGCAGAACAGGACAGTGTGTCAGGTAACAGGTGATGCTGGGCACACTGTGACCCGCAGAACAGGACAGTGTGTCAGGTAACAGGTGACGCTGGGCACACTGTGACCCGCAGAACAGGACAGTGGTGTTAGGTAACAGGTGACGCTGGGCACACTGTGACCCACAGAACAAGACAGTGGTGTCAGGTAACAGTGACTCTGGGCACACTGTGACCCACAGGACAGGACAGTGGTGTCAGGTAACAGGTGACGCTGGGCACACTGTGACCCGCAGAACAGGACAGTGTGTCAGGTAACAGGTGACGCTGGGCACACTGTGACCCGCAGAACAGGACAGTGTGTCAGGTAACAGGTGATGCTGGGCACACTCTGACCCGATAGGACAGGACAGTGTGTCAGGTAACAGTGACTCTGGGCACACTGTGACCCCCAGAACAGGACAGTGTGTCAGGTAACAGGTGACTCTGGGCACACTGTGACCCCCAGAACAGGACAGTGTGTCAGGTAACAGGTGACTCTGGTCTCACTGTGACCCCCAGAACAGGACAGTGTGTCAGGTAACAGGTGACGCTGGGCACACTGTGACCCACAGAACAAGACAGTGGTGTCAGGTAACAGTGATGCTGGGCACACTGTGACCCACAGGACAGGACAGTGGCATCAGGTAACAGTGACGCTGGGCACACTGTGACCCCCAGAACAGGACAGTGTGTAAGGTAACAGTGACTCTGGGCACAAGTGACCCCCAGAACGGGACAGTGGTGTCAGGTAACAGTTACTCTGGGCACACTGTGATCCCCAGAACAGGACAGTGGTGTCAGGTAACAGTGACGCTGGGCACACTGTGACCCACAGACAGGACAGTGGTGTCAGGTAACAGTGACTCAGGGCACACTGTGACCCGCAGAACAGGACAGTGGTGTCAGGTAACAGTGACTCTGGGCACACTGTGACCCACAGGACAGGGCAGTGGTGTCAGGTAACAGGTGACGCTGGGCACACTGTGACTCCCAGAACAGGACAATGTGTCAGGTAACAGTGACTCTGGGCACATTGTGACCCTCAGAACAGGACAGTGTGTCAGGTAACAGGTGACGCTGGGCTCACTGTGACCCCCAGAACAGGACAGTGGTGTCAGGTAACAGGTGACACTAGGCACACTGTGACCCGCAGAACAGGACAGTGTGTCAGGTAACAGTGACGCTGGGCACACTGTGACCCTCAGGACAGGACAGTGGCGTCAGGTAACAGTGACGCTGGGCACACTGTGACCCGCAGGACAGGACAGTGTGTCAGGTAACAGGTGACGCTGGGCTCACTGTGACCCCCAGAACAGGACAGTGGTGTCAGATAACAGTGACGCTGGGCACACTGTACCCCCAGAACAGGACAGTGGTGTCAGGTAACAGGTGACGCTGGGCACACTGTGACCCCCAGAACAGGACAGTGTGTCAGGTAACAGGTGACACTGGGCACACTGTGACCCGCAGAACAGGACAGTGTGTCAGGTAACAGTGACTCTGGGCACACTGTAACCAGCAGAACAGGACAGTAGTGTCAGGTAACAGGTGACACTGGGCACACTGTGACCCGCAGGACAGGACAGTGGTGTCAGGTAACAGTGACGCTGTGCACACTGTGACCCGCAGGACAGGACAGTGTGTCAGGTAACAGTGACTCTGGACTCACTGTGACCCCCAGAACAGGACAGTGGTGTCAGGTAACAGGTGACGCTGGGCACACTGTGACCCCCCAGAACAGGACAGTGGTGTCAGGTAACAGTGACTCAGGGCACACTGTGACCCGCAGAACAGGACAGTGGTGTCAGGTAACAGTGACTCTGGGCACACTGTGACCCACAGGACAGGACAGTGGTGTCAGGTAACAGGTGACGCTGGGCACACTGTGACTCCCAGAACAGGACAGTGGCGTCAGGTAACAGGTGACACTGGGCACACTGTGACCAGCAGGACAGGACAGTGTGTCAGGTAACAGGTGACGCTGGGCACACTGTGACCTGCAGAACAGGACAGTGGTGTCAGGTAACAGGTGACACTGGGCTCACTGTGACCCCAGAACAGGACAGTGTGTCAGGTAACAGGTGACTCTGGGCACACTGTGACCCGCAGAACAGGACAGTGGTGTTAGGTAACAGGTGACGCTGGTCTCACTGTGACCCCCAGAACAGGACAGTGTGTCAGGTAACAGGTGACGCTGGGCACACTGTGACCCCCAGAACAGGACAGTGTGTCAGGTAACAGGTGACACTGGGCACACTGTGACCGCAGAACAGGACAGTGGTGTTAGGTAACAGGTGACGCTGGTCTCACTGTGACCCCCAGAACAGGACAGTGTGTCAGGTAACAGGTGACGCTGGGCACACTGTGACCCCCAGAACAGGACAGTGTGTCAGGTAACAGGTGACACTGGGCACACTGTGACCCGCAGAACAGGACAGTGTGTCAGGTAACAGTGACTCTGGGCACACTGAGACCCGCAGAACTGGACAGTGGTGTCAGGTAACATGTGACGCTGGGCACACTGTGACCCGCAGGACAGGACAGTGTGTCAGGTAGCAGGTGACGCTGGGCACACTCTGACCCGCAGGACAGGACAGTGGCGTCAGGTAACAGGTGACACTGGGCACACTGTGACCCGCAGGACAGGACAGTGTGTCAGGTAACAGGTGACACTGGGCACACTGTGACCAGCAGAACAGGACAGTGGGTGTCAGGTAACAGTGACTCTGGGCACACTGTGACCCCAGAACAGGACAGTGGTGTCAGGTAACAGGTGACGCTGGTCTCACTGTGACCCGCAGAACAGGACAGTGGTGTCAGGTAACAGTGACTCTGGGCACACTGTGACCCCAGAACAGGACAGTGGTGTCAGGTAACAGGTGACGCTGGTCTCACTGTGACCCGCAGAACAGGACAGTGGTGTCAGGTAACAGTGACTCTGGGCACACTGTGACCCACAGGACAGGACAGTGTGTCAGGTAACAGGTGACGCTGGGCTCACTGTGACCCGCAGAACAGGACAGTGGTGTCAGGTAACAGTGACTCTGGGCACACTGTGACCCCCTGAACAGGACAGTGGTGTCAGGTAACAGTGACGCTGGGCACACTGTGACCCGCAGAACAGGACAGTGTGTCAGGTAACAGGTGATGCTGGGCACACTGTGACCCGCAGAACAGGACAGTGTGTCAGGTAACAGGTGACTCTGGGCACACTGTGACCCGTAGGACAGGACAGTGTGTCAGGTAACAGTGACTCTGGGCACACTGTGACCCGCAGAACAGGACAGTGGTGTCAGGTAACAGGTGACTCTGGGCACACTGTGACCCGCAGAACAGGACAGTGGTGTCAGGTAACGGGTGACGCTGGGCACACTGTGACCCCCAGGACAGGACAGTGGTGTCAGGTAACATGTGACGCTAGTCACACTGTGACCCGCAGAACAGGACAGTGTGTCAGGTAACAGGTGACGCTGGGCTCACTGTGACCCGCAGAACAGGACAGTGGCGTCAGGTAACAGTGACGCTGGGCACACTGTGACCAGCAGGACAGGACAGTGTGTCAGGTAACAGGTGACGCTGGGCACACTGTGACCCGCAGAACAGGACAGTGATGCTGGGCACACTGTGACTCGCAGAACAGGACAGTGGCGTCAGGTAACAGGTGACACTGGGCACACTGTGACCAGCAGGACAGGACAGTGTGTCAGGTAACAGGTGACACTGGGCACACTGTGACCCGCAGAACAGGACAGTGGCGTCAGGTAACAGTGACGCTGGGCACACTGAGACCCGCAGAACAGAACAGTGGTGTCAGGTAACAGGTGATGCTGGGCACACTGTGACCCCCAGAACAGGACAGTGTGTCAAGTAACAGGTGACGCTGGGCACACTGTGACCCGCAGATCAGGACAGTGGTGTCAGGTAACAGTGACACTGGGCACACTGTGACCCGCAGATCAGGACAGTGGTGTCAGGTAACAGTGAGACTGGGCACACTGTGACCCGCAGAACAGGACAGTGGCGTCAGGTAACAGGTGACGCTGGGCACACTGTGACCCCCAGAATAGGACAGTGGCGTCAGGTAACAGTGACTCTGGGCACACTGTGACCCGCAGAACAGGACAGTGGTGTCAGGTAACAGGTGATGCTGGGCACACTGTGACCCCCAGAACATGACAGTGTGTCAAGTAACAGGTGACGCTGGGCACACTGTGACCCGCAGATCAGGACAGTGGTGTCAGGTAACAGTGAGACTGGGCACACTGTGACCCGCAGAACAGGACAGTGGCGTCAGGTAACAGGTGACGCTGGGCACACTGTGACCCCCAGAATAGGACAGTGGCGTCAGGTAACAGTGACTCTGGGCACACTGTGACCCGCAGAACAGGACAGTGGTGTCAGGTAACAGGTGACGCTGGACACACTGTGACCCGCAGAACAGGACAGTGGTGTCAGGTAACAGGTGACGCTGGTCTCACTGTGACCCCCAGAACAGGACAGTGACGTCAGGTAACAGGTGACGCTGGGCACACTATGACCCGCAGAACAGGACAGTGGAGTCTGAATTTCATCTGTTCCCACATCTGTGCCTCAGAGGTTCCACCACTGTGCCTGCATCAATGAAGTGCTTAAGGCCCATTTCAGGCCCAGAGAGATGCTTCAACTGGTCGGAGCACAGTCTTGGCATGCAGAAAGTTTCTACTGCTGGTGCCACTTGGCTCCCCAACACTGCCAGCTGTGAGCAAAGGTGAGAAAGGTCCCAGTGTCTTCACTCTGTGACAAACAGAAACAAGGCAACAGGCCAGTGTCCTCCTCCTCGCACTGCCGCGGCCTTGCTCACATCAGCGTGATGACGTCATTATCACTCCAACCCTCCCCCGGAGGAGGCTGATCAGACACAGAATGTCGCTGCGTCTATAAGGGACTCGGAGAGATGGCAACAGAGTCCAGGAGCAATGGCAGATGATCCCGTTCCACTCCAGGAGTCCAGCCTCTTTACCTCCAGTCACGTCTCAGGTGACAAGTTTGCAGAGACCAATCACAGGCGGGTTAGAACAGAACCACCACTACCGACGGCTGAGTGCTGAGGTCCCAGGCACCGACTCAGGACCTTGCCACTGACCCCAACTACGACAGCCTGGAGTCGGTGACATGATGCCCGTGTGGAGAAAACGGAAGTTCGGCAGATTACAGGCAGAGCCACATGTCCCGCTTCTGCCAGCCCCACGCTCACGTCGGTTCTGTTTGGTCTTTCCTAAGATGGCTGCACAGCACACAGCCTTGGGATATGTGTCTGCCGCTGTGGCAGCGTGCGGGCTTGCTTGCCACCCACAAAAGGAAACAAAGCTCGTGCTGCCTCGTCTCACTTGGTGTCCCGCACCCCTCAGGGTCTGTGAAACCAGAAGAGACTAACTTCTAACTTCTGGACAAAAGCTCAGATACTTCTAATTTTTGACAAAGACCAGGCTGAGATCTGAATTTAGAAAAACTCTAAAAACAAAGCCAGACCCATGTAAATCAAATGTATTTCTACCTGTTTGTAGCCACACAGTATTGAGAAGTCCTATTTAAAACTGTTTCCCACTCACAGTGTCAAAGCATAACACATCCAACCCACTTAAAACAGGTATTTTTTAAATTCTAGACTGAAATCTACAAAATAAAGGTAGAGATATACCATGATCATGGATTAGGGGAATATTTTTTAGGTTTTGATTGTATCAACATTGACCTACAGCAGGAATTTCTAAACTTTTTTTTTCCTCAGACGCCTTGACACTGAAACTGAGAATGCAAAGGGGAAAACTGTTCAATATTACATTTTATTTTGATTCTAGCTCAAGGAAAAGTAAATAAATGGATAGCATAGGCGAGAAACTAAAAAGCTGATGCACAGAGCCTGCTGATTTTGACAAAAGCTACTGAAATGCTCCAAAGAGAAAACTAACTGAATAAATCATGCTGGGACATCCAGATGCCAGTCTGGGATGACTCTTACCTCAGAGTTAATCACAGAACTCAATGTTAGCCGAAATCATAGGCGAGGTAATAGAGAGCAGCCGGGGCACATGCCTGGCATGCCCCAATCTGTGTTCACTCAGGCAACACAGTCTCCCAAGCATCGCCTAGTGTGGCTCTGGGCACCCCTAACACCCCAGGGTGCTCCAGGTCCCACGGCACAACAGAGTTTCAACAGTGGCTTATCCTCAGACCAGGCACTGACCCACTGACCAGAACGGCCAAGGACTGCCTCTTACTTGGGAGGTCCAGCCCCCAAATGTTTTTAAATGATAACTCTTGCTTCCAGAGTCATCGGAAAATGTGTCATCTAGGAGGAGGAGCAGGTTTCTCAGTGAACACACAGAAATCAACTATGGGGACAGAGATCAAGGCTTCAAAATTAAAAGATGTGCTCAAGTCATTGTTAAGGAAGTTGAGAGACCAGGCAGAGACTGGCACGAGGAAATGCAGAGTGTATCTGACTGCATTAGTAACCAGGATAAGGAACTCTAAGTGAATAAGAGGGCGGGAATTGTGAGGGGCAGAGATCCAATTCAAGAATATTCAAAAGACTGGCCAGGACAGACTTTCACAAGGAAAATCACAGATGATCAGTGCATGCATTAAAGCATTCACTATTGCTGGTTTGGTGGGAGACCTGGGCCTGAGTGTGTGGTTGGAATTCTGACCCAAGGCTAGAGGTCTGGGAAATCCCATTCTCTTGGATTGTGTGTCAGAGGAACCCCGCACCATGATGCAGCCATTTTCAACATCTGGATTCCACAGCTCGTCAGAGCTCCACCCAAGAGAGAAGCCTATTTCACAGACACAGATGGAGCTGCTACTGGCTCTTCCCATTGTGTGTGGACACTTTGCATCTGCACGGTACATCAGTAATTGCAAAAACTAAGAGTGCCCACATGGCAGAGCCTGGCAAGCTACCTGTGTCATCTTTGATATGCCAAAAACAGTAACTAGAATAGACCTCATTCATGACCTGAAGGAATGGTTTGAGGCGCTTCATGTTCCTGGAGCGAGCAGAGGCCCTCGGTCTACACTAGCACGTGATAGGGACAAATGGAGATGTTACTGGTGCCTGCTCGAGCAAATCAATGAATGGGAAGACAAGTGATACAAGTGATAGAAGCGATTGCTGGTTATCAAGGAAATTTCAACTGAAAATATAAATGCGGGGCTGGATGCAGCTCCGTGGCCTCACACAAATGAAGCCCTGGGATAGTGCCTAAGGCCTGAAAGGAAAACTTAGATACCGCTGCACACTCAGAAGGAGATTACAACAGACATCATCAGGTGTCGGTGCAGATGCGGAGCACCTAGAACGCTCACCCATTCTTAGGGGAAATCAAACAGGAAGGCTGCTTTAGTGCTTTGGCGCTGCTGTTGTTTTAAGCTAGATAGTTTTTATTGTACAAAATTTACTTGGAAATGTGTGAGGGAAGAGAAAGAGAAGACTGTGTTTGAAAGTGCTTAGCTTTTGCAGAGTGGAAAAAGCAAGCAGTAAGAGAGAGACACATGTTCAAGGGGGAACGCCGGCTTGAAGAGAACAAGCACAGGGCCGGAGCAATAGCACAGAGGGGAGAGCGTTTGCCTTGCACGCAGCCAACACAGGTTCGATCTCCGGCATCCCATATATGGTCCCTTGAGCACTGCCAGGAGTAATTCCTGAGTGAAGAGCCAGGAGTAACTCCTGGGCATCGCTGGGTGTGACCCAAAAAGAACAAGCACAGTAAAGCCTCTTTAGACAGAGATCACCAGCTGCTTATGAAACTGACTTATAAAACGCCTATGTTTCATAAGTCAGTAAGGGGTACTGACCCTCAGTAACCCCCAAAGTTAAAGGAAGAGGGGCATAACAGTTTCTTAACATCATGAACGTTATAGTCTTCTATAACATTACTGAAAGTCCTATGTTCATAGAAGCGTCTCATGCAGGAATGTGCATTAGGCCTTTCTTCATAATATCTCCCACCTACAAATACGTCAAGTGCTCACCAACTGACGCATGATAAGCATGGTGCTTGTCCACACAACAGAACGCAACCAAAGAATGTCCTCTTCATTTAGACGACAACACGAGCTTCAGAAACAGTGTGGAGAGTAAGAACAAAACGTCCATGTAAGAGTCACCACATAGTCTAATTCCTCTCCTAACTAAGGCAAAAAGTTCAAAACAGTTCTCTCTCTCTCTCTCTCTCTCTCTCTCTCTCTCTCTCTCTCTCTCCCGGAGTCTCAGACACTTAGAAGACAGGCAAGAGAGAAACTTAATCTTGGGGCTGGAACAATAGTACAGCAGGGAGGGTGTCTACCTTGCCTGTGGCCAACCCAGACTCCATCCTCAGCATCCCATATGGTCTCCCGAGCACCACCAGGAGTAATTCTTGAGTGCAGCCAGGAGTAACACCTGAGCGTCACTGTGTATGACCCAAAAAAGCAAATAAATAAATAAATGAATGAATAAATAAACAAACAAACTTAGTCTTGGTAGTTAAGATTCCACCAATGTATACAAAGAACAAAGAGTACATCTAGAAAGAGTCCAGTCATGTGCTTGAACATATCACACACACGCATGCATGCTGCACACACACACACACACACACACACATACACACACCGTAAGCCAATAGTTACTCTATACAAGAAAGCATACCTAAGTGTTTATGAGTGAAGCCAACTGGTAATGTCTGCACTGGCGTCTCAGTCTGAGAACACAGAAAGACCAAAGGACAGGAGGGATGCGATGTTTGGTGAGGAACTGAAGCCGTCAATACTGCTACATGCCATAACTATGTTGATCCCTCAGTCCCCCAAAGTTAAAGGAAGAGGGGCCCCTCTATCTCAGTACTAAAGAAAGCACCCTTGTTCTGTGGCCCACTGTGATACAATCCAGCACTGGGCTACAATTAGTTTCAGTTTTGATTTGTTCAAATGTTTACAAAGACCTTTCTTGCAGAAAAGAATTTATGAAAAGTGATGTCATTTGTAATTGCTAAAAGCTGCCAACAAAAACCCCACCAGTTATAAAACACGAGTTTACAAAATGTAAACCTACTTTTAAGTCTGAAAACCTTTCTGACCTCCTAATTTTCCTTTAAATATGAAAATAATCCACTTTGCTGAAAATGATTCCATACCCTGCTATTAAAGACCATAAACATGTCTATCTTAATCATAAATATATTTTTAATAGAGGTTCATTCCCAGCCAGAACTCAGGGTTCATTCCTGGCTCTGGGCTCAGGGGATCACTCCTGATGGGGCTTGGGAGACCATATGTGATGCCTTAATGCCTGGACTATCTCTCCAGACCATAAATAAATTTTTCTATTAAACTCATAAAACTTAGACGCTCAAGTTCCTCTTCATACCCTCCAATAAACATAGCATACTCAGCCCTTCATAGGGTTTATTCACAGCCCGAATTAAGACATAAACTTTAGTGCCAACTTCTCTGGCACATCTGGGCCTGAACCATTCCCAACCGTCACAAGCAGCACATATCTGAACGCACAGAAAACAACCCCACCCTGCTCGCAAACGCCCCTACAGCGATTAGCGTAAAAGCATCTTCCTCCGAGTCCGAAGTAAGCTTTCCGAGGCAGTGGGGCTGAAAGGGCAGCAGGTCACCGCGTCCTTCCCTACTCGTTCCTCTCTGTGGATGTAGAATACACTTCTGGAATACCCCAACCCCTCCTCCTCCCAGGACTGGGCACGGAAACGTGAATAACCCTGGCTGGAGAGTTTGAACAGTAGAAAGGGAGTGTGTGGAGTGAAACCAGACTGCAGGCTAAAAATAGGACAGTGTCCACGTCTAAGTGAGTTTGGAGAGGAGCCACCAAGGGTGTCTGACATTGCCTGCTCGACAGAGAACAGAACGAGCGTCTCAGACTGCAAAGTTCTCTTTAGAAGCTTGGTTGCTTTCAGTCACCGAGTGGGAGGCCATCGGAGGCCAGGAACCACAGAGCCTGTCTGAGCACGTGCCACGCATGCGTCTCAAGTCCAGAAGACTTTCCTCCGTCCATGCCTCGAGAAACCCCCAGGCTTCCCTTTGTCTCCACCAAAAGCCTTCCTGCTCAAAGTGCATATAGCCCGAAGTCATTTCAAAAGCCCATAGTGCTGCCAGCTGAATGGGTCTCCTGTAATCCTGCCCAGAAACAAGTGTGTGCCCACAGCCCACACAACCTTTACCTGCCCACCAGCTGTAATCCTGCCCAGAAACAAGTGTGTGCCCACAGCCCAGACAACCTTTACCTGCCCACCAGGCTGTAATCCTGCCCAGAAACACGCCGCGCCCACAGCCCAGACAACCTTTACCTGCCCACCAGGCTGTAATCCTGCCCAGAAACAAGTGTGTGCCCACAGCCCAGACAACCTTTACCTGCCCACCAGGCTGTAATCCTGCCCAGAAACACGCGTGCGCCCACAGCCCAGACAACCTTTACCTGCCCACCAGCTGTAATCCTGCCCAGAAACACACGCGCCCACAGCCCAGACAACCTTTACCTGCCCACCAGCTGTAATCCTGCCCAGAAACACACGCGTGCCCAGCCCAGACAACCTTTACCTGCCCACCAGGCTGTAATCCTGCCCAGAAACACGCGCGTGCGCCCACAGCCCAGACAACCTTTACCTGCCCACCAGGCTGTAATCCTGCCCAGAAACACGCGCGCCCACAGCCCAGACAACCTTTACCTGCCCACCAGGCTGTAATCCTGCCCAGAAACAACGTGTGTGCCCACAGCCCAGACAACCTTTACCTGCCCACCAGCTGTAATCCTGCCCAGAAACACGCGTGCGCCCACAGCCCAGACAACCTTTACCTGCCCACCAGGCTGTAATCCTGCCCAGAAACACACGTGCGCCCACAGCCCAGACAACCTTTACCTGCCCACCAGGCTGTAATCCTGCCCAGAAACACACGCGCCCACAGCCCAGACAACCTTTACCTGCCCACCAGCAGTAATCCTGCCCAGAAACACACGTGTGCCCAGCCCAGACAACCTTTCTCTGCCCACCAGCTGTAATCCTGCCCAGAAACACACGTGTGCCCACAGCCCAGACAACCTTTCTCTGCCCACCTGGAGAACCTGGTTCCAGTGCATGGGCCCACAGAGGAGTGTTTGACTCTGCTGTTTGGGGCCTTTGCAGGTTCTTTTGGTTTATACGGAGGTTTTCTGGGGGCTTCCTCCATGACTACAGGCATCATGGTCCCAAAAGCCTGCACAGAAGCAGGACTCCCTATAAGGTGCTTGAAATCAGATCCCAAGACTCACCTGGTTTCCAGTTTCATTGGTTTGATTTCTGGGTCTCATTACTGGGGAAGGCTGAATTAGTCCTTTTCTTTTTCTTGCTTGGGGTTTCAAAGCACTGTGTGCTTGGTTACACAACTACATGAGAGCTCACTTAAATCATCATCTTAAGCACCAGCGTGTTCAACAAACTAGAAAAGACCTCAAAATATCTGGTCACGTTTTTTAGAGGTAATAGTACACAAAGAAGAGAGCCAAAATCATAATGGCAAAGTTGTTTGGTGGCTTTGTTTTAATACAAGTTAAAAACTGTTATAGACCAGCCTATCACAGCCCGGCTTGCGCGCCGCTAGGGGCAGCGCCGTTCATCAATATTGCTGGATTTTGAGATGACTACAAGAGTATGCTACCCACACAGCAGAGCCTGGCAAGCTACCCGTGTCGTATTTGATATGCCAGATACCAGTAACAATTATAGCCCTCATTCCCATGACCTGATGGAATGGTTTGAGGCTCTTTATGTTCCTGGAGCAAGCAGGTGCCCTTGGGCTCTACTTTGCATGAGACAGGCCATATGAAGATGTTACTGGTGCCCGCTCGAGCAAATCGATGATGAACAGGAAGACAGTGATACAGAGACAGTGAATACAAGTTCAGGGACATCTACTTCCTCTCTACTGTACTGGCGCTGCCTTAAAAAAAGAAAATTCCCACCATTCTGCTCCTGAAATACAACTTATTGACAGTTGCTTGGAAGGATGACCCAGGAGCATGGCTGGGGAACACATGACTGGCAGCCACGGGCCTAAGAAAGCGGGTGAGAGGAACAAGCTGGCACCCCACGCTTGCTGACTCGTCCAGGTGTATGTCGCGTCTCTTCTGCGCTCATAAGGAAATGCTGGTTCCTCGGCTACAGTTACGCTCAGCTGACATCAAAACTAAAGGTAGGGCACTACCCATTAAACAGAATTTGGGAGCTCAGAAGAGTAAATAGAGGCTTTTCTGTGCTAAAATTTCTGGACAAAATTCTGGGCTAAGAAATCTCAACAGGCTGAGCACAGGTTCTGCATGCTGTAACTTTGGGTTCCATCCCCGGCATCACACGTTCCCCGGGCACAGCTGGGGCACCACCGCCAGGGACGGCGTCCTCCCTGAGTCCACAAAGAAAAAACTGTTTAGTGCTAATGTGTCGTTGACACAAGCTATGAAGTAGAATATAAGAGAAGACAAGCACAACTATCTTCTGGTCACATTTTATTATGACGCAGCAACTAGGATTCTGGACCGGGAAACTATTTAGAACATTTCAGAGAGAGGCGAGACTAAAACAGAAAGACCAACTGCTTGATTCGATGGGAAGGGTAAGGATGAGAAGCATCAGGGTGGAGTCCAAGTCTTGCTTAGGCAAGTAATGACAGCTTGGGGTGTTTCTGCTTCTCCTTTACTCAATAAAGGGGCAGAGAACTAAATCCTTACTACCTTCAAGGATGTATAACCAGGTCAGAGAGGCAGTACAGGTATAAGTCGCGGTCACTTCTGAGTTCATAAGGAAATGTTGTTTAAGGCATGTTCCCTGCACATGGCCAACCCTGCCGGGCGACCCCTGGCACCGTGTAGTCCCAGAGCATCTCCAAGTTCAGGCCTGGTGGACCACCAGATCACCCCCAGTGGAACCCGTTCACGCCTGGTACCACCAGGTCACCCCCTGCAATGCAAGGCCCAAGCAGCACTACTTCGTGACGTTCACATTGAACCATAAGGTGAGTGTGTCAAGCCTCTCTGGGAGGGTCCCTCGGCACCCTGAGCACCATGTGGGAGCCCCCACCCCTAAAAAAAGACAATCAATGTTCTTTAATTGGAATGAGTTGCCTTAAAATAGCTTTTAGCAATGTTCACAAACAATGCAATGCCTATCAAAACTCCAATGGCATTCTTCAGGGAAATAAGACAAACCTTTAAATTTGTATGGAACCATAAAAGAATCGAATTGTCAAAATTATCTTGAGAAAAAAGAAGGGATGCCCCCACTTGAAATCATACTACAAAGCTATAGTGAACAAATCAGCATGATATTGTAATAAAAAAGTTTCCCAGACCAATGGGACAGACCTGAGCCTAGAAGCAACAAGTACAAATCCAATCGATAGCTTCGGATGGTAAATATCATTTCATTACTAAATGCTTATAATGAATATTGCCAGATTTCTACATACTTGCTTAAAAATACTACTCATCAACTAGAACTACAGAAAGAATGGTAAGTTCTAGAAAGCTCTGAGAAGGCATACTTATGAGACCGTGGGTTTGGCTCCTAGCACCAGGAAAAAAATTAATCAAGTGAATCAGAAATATCCCCTCGTTTGAGAGAAAGAAAAGTGCCCCATAGAGGTATGGGGCAGGGCTGGGGGTAAGAGGGTGGGGGGCCGAGGGAACAGGCCAGCCGTGGGGGGGCTGCACATTGGTGGAGGGACGGGGATGAGGCATCCTGTGGCTGAAGCCCAAGCATGAACAATTTTGTAATTGTGTAGCTCATAGTGATTTGATTAAAGAAAAAAATTTTAAAAAAAGAAAGAATTACGGGTCTCAGCGGCTAAGGTCACTGGGCGTCCGAGGAGATGGAGCCGGGTCCCTTTCTCCCTCCTCTGGCCCGTCCGAGGCCTGACGGTCCCGCCATGAACTGCCTCTGGGCTGCCGCCACATGCAGAGACAGTCACCTGGGGCAGAGCTGCCATCTGGCTCTATCCCCGCGCGATATCCCAAACTAGTAGAAACCAACCACGTTCTAGAAACTCAGAAAGTAAATTCAAGAAAGAATTCAGCCAGATTCGCCGATAACCAACCAGAGGAGGGGAAATGAGTTTATCAATACCATCGCCATGTATGTGCTTTAATGATCAATATTAGCCCAGCTGAGGGAGCAGGCATGGGGATGGGGGTGGGTGGGAAATGAGGGCCTTTGGTGGTGGGAACACACTGGTAGTGGGAGTGGTGTTGAAGGATGAATCTATCAACTGTATTATGAAAATCATTTTACTTTGTAAATCACGGTGTTTCAATAAAAAATAAATAATTTTTAATTTTTTATAAAAGAAATATTCCTTCACTTCAGTGACTATTTTATTCAAGTGGAGAAATTCAATGTGCCCATTCTAAAGTCAATGTAATTAGAAATTAAAGATAGAAAGATCATCGAGGGACAGAGATCTAGGACAGTGAGTAGGGAGTTTGCCTTGCATGTGGCGGACCCAGAATAGGTCCTTGGCACCACATCGGGTCACCCAAGCCTGCCAGGAGTGATCCCTGAGCACAGCCAGGTGCGAACACAGAATAAACCAAAAGAAAGATGGTTTAGCAAATGAGGAAAAAGGAACAAATCTCTTTTAGAGAAAAATTCCCCAAGAGGAATCCACATGTACCCCTGCTGCTCAGAGGTATGCTGAATTCCCTTCCATTCCGACTCGGCAGCACTTGGCTGCTTCCGAGGGTAACGTTCGTGTAAACATGCTGGTTACGGGTAACCCTGGCAGAGACGCCCTCCCTCGCAGTCAGAATCCCCACCTAGAGCTGCTCTTCCTCACGCAGTGTGATTCCTGGTTACGGGTAACCCTGGCAGAGACGCCGTCCCTCGCAGTCAGAATCCCCACCTAGAGCTGCTCTTCCTCACGCAGTGTGATTCCTGGTTACGGGAACCTGGCAGAGACGCCCTCCCTCGCAGTCAGAATCCCCACCTAGAGCTGCTCTTCCTCACGCAGTGTGATTCCTGGTTACGGGTAACCCTGGCAGAGACGCCCTCCCTCGCAGTCAGAATCCCCCACCTAGAGCTGCTCTTCCTCACGCAGTGTGATTCCCTGATAGCCTCTTTCTTCAGGCCCCACTCCAGCCCCGCCGTGAGTGGTGTCCATACGCCCAAACTCAGGGTATCCCAACAGGATACTTCTAACCGTGTCGAGGGAAGAAAGAAGCCATCAATAGCAGGAAACCAGACATGACAAGCATCCCATGAGTCCCTGGACGGTGTCACAGAATGGAACAAGGACCCAAGTGCAAACACTGATAGGATAGGAACAAAATCACGAGTTAACAGAGTTATACCTAGGCTCATTTCTTATTTCCGTCCATCAGACCTCAGATCTATGAAACATCTATATGAGTAAGGGCTGGGTGGGAAGTCTAGGAACCGTCTCTGTAATGCCACTGTGACTTTTCCATAAAGCTCTCTGCCAAATGAAGTTTATTAATATAACATCAATAAATCAGAGTGTTTATTTTAAATGTGTATGGTCGGATTTATATGGTGATTCAGACTCGACGTGAACTCGCTGAAATAAAATATACCCGGAATCCCAGACATTTGGAAATCCGAGGACTAAAATAAACACTGGAGCACATTGTGGGTATTCCCAGAAGGAAAAGGAGAGGAGTCATCATTTTAAACCGCCGTTTCAGCATCACTCACGATTCCACGGCATTGGGAAGAAAGTCCCCATTTTTCATACAGAAAGATTATTGAGGCACCCTGGGGCTGAGGACTTACAAGGTGCCGTCTCCCCAAAAGCCAAGCCAGCATGCACCCAGGCTCACCCCCAAACAGTGGGAGGCTGCCTGCTCCCTCTCCGACATCTGCTTTAGGGGTGCCCAAGGTGGTCCCACCTCAAGTGAGTCTGAGCAGATGGGAGTGAGAAAAGACGAACGCGCCTCCCAGGCAGAATCCACAAGACAGCGAGCATTCGAAGGACTTTTCCATAGAAACAGACACTTTCCCTCACCCCTGCTGTCCATCAGCAGGCCCTGCAACCAATGGGAAGGCTGTGAGTGGCATGAGCTACTTTACTGGGTCTGACATGCTTTGGGAGGGTCTTGCTTTCCCAGATTCTAAAGCATGCAGGTACAAGTGTCTAAAATAGCAGCGACTCCTATTTCCAGCAGCGAGAAAGCCTCTAACAGTCGAACCACTTCCTGGGCTTATCCCACAAGTTTTCCCTACAATATTGAGAAAATATTGAGAAAAGCAGGGGTTTCTTCTCTATTCCTTCCTTGTACATTCTTTTGCCTGTTCCACTTTGGTTTGGCTGTGAGGAGGGAGATTGTTCTCGAGGTGCTCAGGGACCCTATAATGCAAGGAACGTCTCAAGCTCCGCATACGAAACCTTGTTCCAGCCCTTCCGGCTCACTTCCAGGCCAAAGGGCTATGGCCCCACTTCGAAAAGGGCAGATTGTTGCCTGCGCTGCTGTCTTAGATAACCACAAGGCAACAACGCCACAGCTTATGGGACCGGCCCTGACTTCAGCAAGCAGAATCCACCACTGTCTCTTCCCCATCACCCTCTGAAACGGAGACGAGTCCTCTAAGAGGTTTGACTCCAGAAGCCTCGTGGTCTATAATTCTTCTTTCTCGGCAGAGAAACCTCCATGTGTCAGGTCCGTCCCCCGAGGGTCCCTGATGTCCCTCCCCCACATGCTCCGGACACCAAAGCCTGCAGGTCAGTCTGCATATTGATGCTGAGTTTCACTCCTGTGTCTGGACAGAAGCGAATGCAAGCAGAGCAAAGTTCCAATATGTGTGGAGCGTGGGACCTACCTTGGAAAACACGGTGTAGACAGCCCTGAGTCTGCCTAGCCCTGACCCTCCAACCCCAACCCAGAAGCCCAAGGGCCTGTGTCCTTCCGGGACCCCTAAGGAGGAGGGTGGGATTGGGGGGACAGGACTAGAGTCCTTCTCTGCTTGGTGGTGCTCAGTGGACCCTGTGTAGTGCCAGGGATCGAATCAACGCTGGCCACCAGCAAGGCCAAGTGGCTTATCCCTGAACTATCTGTCTGGCCTCAAAGGCCGTTTCTCAGAGCCAGGAACGCAGCTCAGCAGCGGGACACTCGCCTGGCATGTGGCCGGGCACTCACGGGCTGGCACCACAAGAGGAGACCAAATTAAACTAGAGAACGAAAAGCCACTTCCTCTCCTTCCCTGCACCACCGCACATTGCTGGGACCTGCCTGAATGTCCCCCCACCTCTGTCTGTAGGGCCTGGTCCCACCAAAGACTAGAACACAGCACTGTGCCGACAGGAAGCCGCCTGCAAGCGGGGTGACTATTCCCCGGAATCAGAGAGGATTTCTGTAATTACAGCCTGACGGGAGTGCACATTACCGGGTATTCCTTTTCACTCAGGAAAAGCAGGGGTTTCTTCTCCCGGCAGGTTGTTAATTATGTCAGGAACATAATCAGAGCTGCAAAGCCCCCGGGCTCCCAGCCCGCTCTAATATGGGCCTGAGGCCCACGGATCCGCAGCTTCCTGCCCGCAGGTTTTCCAGCCTGGGGGCCATCCCGAACTCACCTTTGCCAAGACACCCACGGGGGGGACGCCCCTCATCACAGGGAGGGTTGGGATAGGGAGTTGTGGATCTCAAGGAGACTGGAGAGAGCCAGTAAGCATGGAACTTACTCCCCAAAATGCGCCCACAGGAGCTGGGGGACTGGGGGTGGACTCTTGTCTTGCACGTAGCTGTCCCAGGTTCCATCCCTAGCATCACGTAGGGTCCCCGAGCCCCACCAGGAGTGATCCCTGAGTGCAGAGCCAGGCGTGATCCCTGAGCACTGCCAAGGGTGGCCCAAAAACCTGGAAATAAAAACTAAAACACCCTCCAACATGGAAGGGCAGAGATGGCGCCACTCCACGCCTGCGTGAGCGGAAGGTTTTCTTGCCAAAGGAACTTTCCAAATTGCTGGTCTTTCCCCTGACCTGAGCACTACCATCACTGAAGCTATTTAAGGAATCAGTACACAAACCACCCTCCCCTTCAAAGCAAAGGGGACAGGGCTGTGAGTGCACCTGGGGCAAGCAGGCCGCATGCCTCTAAGTCTGGAATCCTAGAGTGAGAATCGGGGCTTTTCCGGGGGCCTGGCGCTGGGGCCAGGTGACAGGAAAGAAGACGTTAGCCATTTTGGGGGCCGGGCCATAGCCCAGCGGGTAGGGTGTTTGCCTTGCCGTGGCCGGCCCATGCTGGCCCGGGTTCGATCCCCGGCATCCCATATGGTCCCCTGAGCACCTCCAGGAGTAATTCCTGAGTGCAGAGCCAGGAGAAACCCCTGAGCATTGCCGGGTGTGACCCAAAAAGCAAAAAAAAAAAAAAAATGCCATTTTGGAGGCAGGAGCCATAGTACAGTGGGTAGGGGGCTTACTTTCACCAGCGGACCCAGGTTAAATCCCCGGCATCCCATTAGGTCCCCCAAGCACCGCCTGAAATAAATTATTGCGTGCAGAGCCAGAAGTAACCCCTGAGCACTGCTGAGTGTGGCCCAAAAGCCAAAAAGTAAAGTTAATTCAATTAAAGTTAATGCAAACAGGGGCCAGAGCACTGATGGATAAGGCGCCGCCTTGCACGTGGCTGACCCAAGTTCAATCCCAGCACCACATAGGGTCTCCCAAGCCCACCAAGAATGATCGCTGAGTGCAGTCAGGAGTAAATCCCAAGCTTTGTCTGGTGTAGCGAAAAGAAAACAAAGTTAAACACACACTTGGCAAACACACGCTGCCAAGACACAGAGAGCAAACGACGGGTCAGGGCCACCCGCTCTGACTGCAGACCATCGGGGCGGACCCACGTTCTCTAGTTCAGGCTCAGGGTCGCCCCCGGGAACGAGCTCCTGACAGTTCCCACTCCCAAAGCTTTTCTCATCAGAGCACACGGTGCCTTCACCATTTCGTAGCCCTAAGCTTCCACAGGTGACAGAGCCCCGTTTTCCTTCTTAGAACAAAGACCAAAGTCCCTCGGAGCCTTCTGGCTCTTTTCTCTCTCCCTTTTCTCAGCGCCCGTTTCCCAACCACGTGGAGGGGAGGCTCCCGGAATCTCCTCCTCTGTTGCAGGACTCCTAAGGGCCGCTGCATCTGCTCTGGATTGCCTCTCGCAAATCACTCCGTAGATAAGGGGTAGTCTAAATGTGGCAGTTTATCCGACCATGTATGCTGTACTAGCTGGTATAAATATTCTCCCATGCTATCACAATCATCGTGGGACTAGCTAGATCTTACCAGCATATTAGCCTGGCCACGTAAGGACACCTAAGTAATTAGACCAGAGAGAAATGCTGTTTGCTTCCAAACAAACAAGCATGGCTCCCTGATAAAATATAAAACTACAATGAAGTAGAGGAGACTTGTGAAGGCTTGGAGAAATATTTAACTGGCATTGGTGTTGATCTTTGGTACAGTGACATGCCATCTCAGAAACCCCCCTTCTCTACATTTCAAAGGCATTCCGGCTCAAAACATTAGCACAGTAAAGGCCCTAGGTGAGATGCAGGGAGGGACTACCTGAGGGCATTGGACCCTCCCTGCTTTCCATAACAATGGGAGGAAGGTCTGAGTTGCGGGGTATAAACTAGCCGGTTCCCGCTCTCCCCGGTCTTCTTCCCGGTGGGATCTCGCCTTGTGAGCGTTTATTCCCCTTGGAAGTTTTACACGTGGTGGTCGCCATCTTGGCCTACACGTGGCTGGGGTTCTAGCCTGGAATCCTAAGCATCGGGTTTTTCCTTTTGCTGATTTGTATGCCTGAACCTGTGATAAGTAAAGCCTTTTAAAACCGCATCGGATTCCTGAGTGTTCATCCATTCCTCGCCGGCTCGGAGGTAGAAGGGAACTCGCTTCCCGGCACTGTCGGCACTGTCGGGGGACCCCCGCGGAGCGCCCCGACACTCCTCCCCCTCATCAAAGCTGTGCTCCTTTGCTTTGCAAAAGTCCGTGAGCGCTTCTTTAATGCACATCATGAATGCGTTTTTACATCTTAAGATTATTTATTCATCGGTTCTCTATTTTTCTTTTTGTAGTTTTCCCCTTTATTTGAACACTGTGATTTACAAAGTGCAAGGTTGTTCAAGCCTTCGTCATTCAACTCCAGGCCCATCACTATTCTCCCTCCCAGACCTTCCTCTCCTACCCTCCCCCATTCCCAAGCCCGTGTGTTGATTATTGCAGCAGATAAACAGTAAAGACACTGAAGGGTTATCATATATCTTCTTTTACCTACTTTCAATACTCAGTTCTAATGTAGTGTTACCATTTCCAACTATTATTGTTGAAAACAGAATCTCCAGACCGTTAGGAAAATGAAGTTTAGCAAGCTCAAGTAACTTCGCCGTAGAGGCCGATTGTGAGACAGTCAGACCTTACACCTGAGCCTGTGAGGCCCCAAAGAGCTCTGGGAACGTAACTGGGACCGGTCACTGTCGACAACCCCCAGCGCCTGCTCGTCCAGACTGTTCCTCAGAGCCCGTTGACCTGAATGAATCGTGGGGCCCACGGACACTGTGGTGTGAGGCTCTGAACCAGAAGCCTTCATGCATCTCTGAGCTGTTGGATTAGTGGGTGCTCACAGAGGAAGCGCTGGGGCTTTGGCCTGAGGTACCCCACTTTCTTTCACCAGTGGTGGGCACAGTAGGGCCGTGACCCCAGAGCTCTCTGTTACAATTTCAGATGTTCTCTGCACCTGGCGTGTGGCCATGCCTGGACGTTGCAATGAGAATTTTCTGGAAGGTGAATAATCTTGGGCTCTTTTTTGGTGTATTATTTCTGTTTGCCTAAGACACAGGTACACCCGGCAGAGCAGAAACCAGCTTTCCCCGTTGAACCCCTGCATTCCATGGACCACGAGAGCAACTTCCAACCCGAGTCCACCATCCCGATGGAGCCTCGGAGGAGCCCAGAGAAACTCCCACACCTTGCTGGCAGCGATCTGTGTCACAATCCACACTCTGCAGCTGGTAAGATCTCCCCCAGCATATTAATCCAGTCCCAGCCCACAGATTAATCCAGTCTCCAGCCCAGCTTGTCAGAAACCCAGCCTACAAGGACCCGCCCTGCAGAGACCCGCCCTTCAGAGGAGAGTATTTCAAGCCCAGGAATGCTTGAGCCTAAGACACAGGTACACCCGGCAGAGCAGAAACCAGCTTTCCCCATTGTGCGGCCTTGCATGCAGCCAATGTGGGCTCGATCCCCAGCTCCCCATGTGGTCCTTGGAGATCCAGCCAGGAGTGATTCCCTGAGTGCAGAGCACAGAATAAGTCCTGCGCATAGTTGGGTGTGCAGACCTGGGGCAGAGCTGCTACTGGCTCTCCCTGTGCCCAGCCGCTCAGGGAGGCACCTGGGAGGGATGGCAGGTTCTAGCCCTGGCCCACCACCCCAGCAGAGCCTCACAACAAGCCAGACGACCCCCCATTCCATGAGGACCTCCATTTTCCACATCCGGACTTCCCCTCGTCAGAACTCCACCCAGCAGACCAGCCTATCATAGTCCGGCTTGCGCGGCTTGCGGCGCGGTTCATCAAAAAATGCTGGATTTTGAGATGACTACAAGAGTATGCTACCCGCACAGCAGAGCCTGGCAAGCTACCCGTGTCGTATTTGATATGCCAGATACCAGTAACAATTATAGACCTCATTCCCATGACCTGATGGAATGGTTTGAGACTCTTTATGTTCCTGGAGCAAGCAGGTGGCCTTGGGCTCTACTTGCATGAGACAGGACATATGGAGATGTTACTGGTGCCCGCTCGAGCAAATTGATGATGAACGGGAAGACAGTGATACAGTGATAGTTGGGTGTGACCCAAAATCAAAGCTGGAAGGCACCCAGGGCTGAGAGAGGTGCCAGGGTAGAACACTCGCCTGCCCTGGGCTGGTCCCACACCACAGGGCCCCAGAAGCCCCCGGGAGTGACCCCTGAGCAAGAGCCAGGAGTAAGAGCTGAGCACAGCTGGGCGTGGCTCAAAACAAAATGCATCCGGCAACCCCGCTGCCAGGCTTTGCCTGAATGGCATATACTCATCCCAGGTTGGGGTCTGCACCCCTCTAATCAGAGCAGTGCACCTCACAACAGCCGAAACAGAGAGAACTAAATCTGATTTTAAAAAGCGGCAGCCTGCCTGTTGAGGTAAAACTCTTCCGCTACTATGGCGGGTAGGGCACTTGCCTAGCACACGGCTGGCTCAGGTTCCGTCCCCGTATCCCGTATGGTCCCCAAGCACTACCACCATAATTCCTGAATGAAAACCCAGGGCACACAGGATGTGGCCCAAAAACAAAACAAAATAAAACCAAAGACATAAAATTGTGCCTTTGGGGACAAAAAATGGGATATACTAGGATAATTAGGGCAAAGTCAAAGAAGTCAGGAAGTGAAAGAATTACTGGAATTTACTTTCACTGATAAGAGTCTGTGAAGGCCAGAAGTGGGGTGCAGAGTGCTGAGGGTCTTCGGGCGCTCAGGGCCTGGGGTACTGGTAATCAGAGGCGTGACGCCCATGATACCGAGCCAAGGTGAGTTGAGTCTGGAGGAAGAGAGAGGGCCGGTGAGGGAAGGGGAGGAAGAGTCTCCTGGTCTGCAGAGTGGGCTGGTGGGTGTCGCTGCAGCACCAGACAGACCAGCTGTCCAGGACTGGGCTCTCCGCAGAGCGGAGGGTAGAGGACACCAGTGTCTGTCCCTCCCTGAGTCTGTCCTGTCCCAGCAAGGGCGTGCTGGCAGGATGGCAGGCCCTTCCTGCCGGTTCTGTGCTAGCATCCCTGGGGCCGCCAGCGCAAAGGAGGCTCTGCCCGAGTAGCACACGTTCCCCTAAGCACCACCAGGAGCGATTCCGGGTGGAAGAAAGCCCTGAGCACCCCGGTGGAGCCCCAAAACAAAAAGTACAATAAAAAAGCGGTGGGGAGGGCAGGGCAATAGCACAGCAGGAGGGCGTGGGCCTTGCTCACGGCCCCCACGGCCCCCAGCACCACCTGGAGAAATTCCTGAGTGTGACCCCGAACAAGTCCCACAGAGCCCAGGGCCAGGGTGTGTCCACCAGGGCCAGCCAGCACTTGGCACCTTCTCTCGGGTGACAGGAACCCCGCGCCTACAGCCTCCCTCACAGCACAAACTCTCAGCGAACGAAACCTCACTCACGCGTGGGGCACAGCAGACGACAAGATCTGCCAGCCACAAATCCAAATTCGAACCATTGGATGGAATCTCTGAGTCTGGGGAAGGCGGAGAGAGGAGGGAGCTCGGGGCCAGCAGGTGGGACCGGGGAAGCAGCTGGCCGGGCTGATGGGCTTCCTGGGCACAGGACCAAGCTGTGACGTGGGAAAGTCGGGTCACGCATGACCCGCGAATGGCAGGAACCCTCGCCTGGGACAATTCAACCCCACCTCCACACAGCTTTGGCAATCAAATATCACTGTATCACTGTCTTCCTGTTCATCATCGATTTGCTCGAGCGGGCACCAGTAACATCTCCATATGTCCTGTCTCATGCAAGTAGAGCCCAAGGGCACCTGCTTGCTCCAGGAACATAAAGAGCCTCAAACCATTCCATCAGGTCATGGGAATGAGGTCTATAATTGTTACTGGTATTTGGCACATCAAATACGACACGGGTAGCTTGCCAGGCTCTGCCATGTGGGTGACAATCAAATACAAAAAAAAAATGCCCCAACAACCAAAAGAGCCACTGCAAAAGTAGCAAGGGAGCCAGGACGGCAGGGAGAAGGCTCCAAGGGTGGAGGGCTGCTTCGCTGGGGGTGCCCTGGGTTTGCTTCCTGGCACCTTACGGTCCACCACGACTGCTAGTATAGCCCCTGCCACCACTTAGAAGGAAATAAAGGTCTGTGAGGCTGGTGTGCCCAGGAACGTGAATCAAACAAACACAAACGCCCTCTAGAGAAGCCCAGCTTAAATTAGACCCAACAGTAAAATTATAGGGAACATGCATTCAGACTCTGAAATCACAAAAATGCCAGACTCAGAACACAAATGGAACTGGAGACTCACAAGTGGCAACTGTGTGGGGCGGAGCCATAGCACAGCTGGGAGGGCGTTTGCCTTGCTCGCGGCCAACCTGGGCTCCATCTCCAGCATCCATATGGTCCCCCGAGCACCCCAAGAGTAAATGCCCAGGAGTATGCCCTGAGCATTGCCGGGTGTGGCCCCAAAAAGAAAAACAACAACAACAAGTGAGGACTGTGGATAATCCGCCTAGAATGTAAGCCACTGAGACAGACTCTGGAAGGCACACACAGAGAATACAGACGTGTGTTGAAAATATCTTCAATATACTGACAAGCGGCTCGAGACCGTTCACTCCTTAAGGGGATCTGAAAAACCAGCCATCTTGACCGGTCACATCTGAACGTAGAGACCCTAAGATGTGAAAAACAGTTACAGGAAGGATGACAGCAGGTGCTAAGAAATGGGCTTGGCTTTAGGACTGAGGGATGCAGCATGAGTGAGGGGGTGCCCAAGAACAGAAGTTGCCCAGTCGCTGGTGGAGGAGCAAAGCGATCCGGAGACGCCAGAGTCACAGCAGGGTTTCACCTGCCGTGCCGGGCCAGTGCTGGCCAGCAAGTGTTTTTAAACAAGGCTGAAGAGTCAGCCCCGTGGCCTAATGGATAAGGCATCGGTCTCCTAAGCCAGGGACTGTGGGTTCGAGTCCCACCGGGTCAAGAGGTTGAGTTCAGGGGCCGGAGCGATAGTCCAGCGGGTAGGGCGTTTGCCTTGCACGTGGTCGGCCTGTGCCGGCCCGGGTTTGATCCCCGGCATCCCATATGGTCCCCTGAGCACCGCCAGGAGTAATTCCTGAGTGCAGAGCCAGGAGTAACCCCTGAGCATGCGGGGTGTGACCCAAAAAAGCAAAAAAAAAAAAAAAAAAAAAAGCTGAAGACCGCTAAGTCCAAAAAAAAGGGGACTCTGAAATTTTTCAAAAGTGAAAACTTGTTTTCATCTCCACTGAATCCCAATAAAACCCAAGTGAGATGAATTTTTAAAATTCAAACAGAAGAAAAGATGCCCTATAAGGGAGCAAAATTCAGATCAACCATCAATTACCGGAGCAGCAAGAACTACAGAAGTCTAAAGACAGGGAGGAACGGCTTTAAAATACTCAGGGGAAAAACAGCTCTCAGCGGAAACTGCACACTCAGGGAAATCCAAGAAAATCAAGACAAAGACCCTGGCCACAGGAATTTCAAAAAGAGGCACTTTCAACACAAACGTTCCCAGAGCTCAGGTCTATATCCAAGTAAGAATGCTAACAAAGCAATGGTAGCTGTGTGGGACGGTCAAAATAAGCATTATGACCTAGAGCAGTGATATAATAACTGATTTGTAGGATTTAATTTTTTCAATTGAATGTTGACTAAAAATAGCAAAGATCACTGGAGACAGAGACCAGCCCAATGATCCTATGTCTGTCTGCTGTTTGGCACAAGGGTGAACTTATTTAATATATTCTGCCCTTGTTAACTTAAATATACATGCACCACATATGTTCCCAGGCGTGACCGAGCACAGAGCCAGGAATAACCTTGTTTTCTGAATACCATCACGTGTGGCCCCAAAATACCCAGGCCCAAGAGCCTTGATAAAACTGTTATCAAAGTACATGAAAAGCCAGATTCGCCTCCAGTCTCCTGAAGTTATACATATACAAAAAGTGTAGAAGATTTCTTTTTAAAAATGTTATTATACCACCATGAGGTATACAATACAAAGCTGTTTATGATTGGGTTTCAGTCACACAGTAGTCCCACACCATCCCTCCACCAGTGCCCTATTCCCAACACCAATGTCCCCAGATTCCCTCCTCCCTCCTGACTCTGTGGCAGGTACTTTCTCTCTCTCTCTCTCTCTCTCTCTCTCTCTCTCTCTCTCTCTCTCTCTCTCTCTCTCTCTCTAGCTAGCTATCTATCTATCTATCTCTCTCTCTCTCCTCTTACACATTGTGGCTTGCAATACATACATTTAGAGGTTATCATGCATATCCCTTTGTCTACATTCAATGCTCAGTCTGGTGTTCCCATTTCCAACAATTATTAGCACACTGGACCTAACCTCTGACCCCACACACTTGTAGTGGATTAGTGTTGGAAGACTGCAAAAAAAAAAAAAAAGACATGGCAAAGTAAAACTCACCCTGTGAATGCAAAGTTGTTCCAACATTAGCAAATCTTTTACCATAATTGCCCACATTAAAATGAAAGAAAACCATATTGTCAGACCAAGAGATCAAATGAGCAAACTCAACATCTGGAACGTACGCTTGGTCATTAAGCAAATACAAAGGTTCTCACTTTAATAAAAACATTGGTAAAGAAACTGCAAATAAGTGTTGGCTGAATTTACACAGCGATGCCCACATTCACTAATTTCATAATGAACCACCAGTTAGAACAACGCCACAGCTGAAGATGCCATTTCGGGCAAATTACGGTACATGATACAATTCTCTATAGAAAGCCCAGTGTGGGGGTCAGAGAGATAGTACAGCAGATAGAGCACTTGCTTTTGCGTGCAGCTGACCCTAGTTTAATCCCTGGCATCCCAGATGGTCGCTGAGCCCTCTGGGAGTGATTCCTGAGCAGCACCGGATGTGACCAAAAAAATAAAATAAAATGTTTGAAAAAAAAAAAGAAAGAAAGAAAAAAACAGAAAACCCAGTAGGACCCAAGCAAAAGCACCGAACTCGCCATCTTAGTGAATTTTCAGTGCGCGAGAAGGCCAGGCTGGAGGCTCAAACTGCTGAAGCCTGTGCTCGCTGGCAGAGCCTGGCCCCCGCACTACATGGTTACCCAAGAACCATACCAGGAGAGAACCCCCAAGAACTGCCAAGTGTGCCCCACAACTCAAGAAAAAAGAAAAGAAAGCAGCCTCATTCATATCAAAACCATGTTGAGAAGGAAATTTCAGGAAAGAGTATTAGTGAAGAAATTCCATTACAGTTCCATCAGGTGCCAAGGGACGCCGGCGTCCCCCACAGTATCAAGTAACGAATTCCCTTTTATTCCGAGGGCCGCTGATGGGCGAGCACACCACGAGTTCAGCACAGTTCCAGAAGGCTTTTACTTATCACCAATAATTAAACAAACCCTGCTAATTAGTTCCAAGGTCAGGAGATGCCCAAACCTCTAATTCCTGGCAGAACCTCCGACCGTGGTCAGGTCAGGATCTCAGCCAAGACGGCCCTTCTCTTCCAAAAAAGGCGGTTTCTCTTTCTCCAAAGGTGCCAAAAGACTCAAGCCCAGCCCACGAAGGGAAGGACTTTGCAAAGACAAAAACCAGCACTCACATTCAAATCTTCTAAGGTAACCACACTTATACTCTCACTACTGAGAGTGTTCCACCCGCAAAGCAGAGCCTGGCAAGCTACCCGTGTTGTATTTGATATGCCAAAAACCAGTAACTATTATAGATCTCATTCCCATGACCTGAAGGAATGGTCTGAGGCTCTTCATGTTCCTGGAGCGAGCAGATGCCCTTGGGCCACACTAGCACGAGGCAGGACGTATGGAGATGTTACTGGGGCCAGCTCGAGCAAATCTATGACCAATGGGAAGACAAGTGATACAAGTGAACCACACCTAGCCCAGGTCTAAACAGATGCTCATTGCCAGGGGCCGGTCCCTGCTTCCCAAGTCAACTCTTACGCAAAGCACTTGCATAAGTTCCACTTAGGTGGAAAGCACCTAAGAATTAAAGTATCTCAGGATTTATATACATAGGGATATAATATTATCATTTTACACCATGAATTTCATACGGCCAGATGTGTTTCCCAAAAACATCCAAGAGGTCCATGTTTTTCTGTTCCGGGGTAATGTCAGTGTACTCTGCCCTCGCTTGACTGAGAGCCTGCTGCTGGCCTGGCGGCAAACTGAGCATGCCTCCTTCTTTGATCTCAGCAGAGATATATCTTAATGCTGGATCCAGCTCAGCCGGGCAATCTGCTGGTGAAAGCTAAATGTGTAAAATGTCCTACACGGAGCCCGTGGGGGTTAAGAGAGAAATACTCCTGGTAGCTAGCATAGCTAGCTATCCTGAAAACCAAAAGTAAAGCAAAACTAGAACAGGAACAAAGCAAAACTGTAACACACTTAGGAGTGAGGGAGCGAAAGAGACGATGGTGCCCATGAACTCAATTCCAGCAAGAGACCAGGGAAAGGGCTGAGGAGGGTTGGGGCTGGCACCCACAGACCCTTAACTCCTCCACTCACGAGCTTCCTCATGCTCCCAGAATTCAAAATGCACAAAACGATCTGACTGAAGAGCAACCGCTTTTATGGAAAGGATAAAAGTCTAAAATCACTGGGCCCATCCATCTTCGAACTTGTTCTTTTCCTGATTGATTTGGAAAGACTGAACACCCCCCCCCCCCCACACACACACACACACCCAACCACAACTAAGGGACAATGAAACTCGTTTTGTTCGGGTCCGCCCCAGCTGCACCCTCAGCACCCTATAGAGTCCCCTGAGCAGCAGCGGGAGCGACCCCCTGACCCCTGAGCACCAGCCAGGTGTGGTCCCCAATCCCCAAAGATATGAATAAACGAGAGTCGGCTTTGCTCAACTGTTTCTCCAGTCTCTGCATAAAGGTGTCCAGGCAATTAGAAGCAATTTCCAAGAGCTGAAGCCAAAAGCGAGGCACCAAACGGAGCACGAGTAGGCACAGCCTCTCTCGAGGCGACGGGAGCACCCCAACACTCACTGCCCTCCCGCTCCTTCCCTGAGCCCTTAGCAACGCGGGCTAAACGCCTCCAGAGGCGAGCCGGGCTCCAAGAACACGCTGCTGTCTGCTCGGCATCCAAGAAAATTACACGCACGGAGCAACGGAGAGCAGGTGGAGCTGCCAAGAAATGACGCAGCCCGCTGGACGCAAACCACACTCTTCCCATGGCGGCAATGCCGGGCGCCAATCCCAAAGCCCAGCTCATGGAAAGGCAAAGCTTGCCACCTGCTGCCCGCGGCGTAATGCCTTGATAAAGACGCTTGTTGGCACCATCTGTCCTGACCCATTGCCCGACTGTTGGCCGAATGACACGCCCACCCTTTCCGTGTCAGTGTCAGTTGCGTATCTCACGCAGTGCAGCCAGGCACCCTGAGCCTCTGCAGAACGTCACGGCACCCCCAGTTCAGGAAGGAGCCGTGCCCAGGGGCAGCACTGTCCATCACCCACATCAGCACCGGGGCTCGAGCGGATACCGCCACCGCCGCTTCCTAAATTTTGAAGAGTCTCGCAAAGTGAGATTTTATCCCGCTGCTCAGGTTAACTTCCGGCTTCTCTTCCATTTGAGCTTCTACTTCTATAATGCCAAGAATCCACTTCCTGCAGCCTGTTTGCCCACACGTGCTCGGGTCCAAGCAGCCAGGCTCAGAATCATCCTGGGTCCTGGGCAGCTTTCACAGGAGATCTCTACACTATCGGCAGACACCCAGGACGGAGACAGCTTTGAAACACTTCACAGCTCTGAGACTCGGGCGTGAGGACAAGCGTAGTGGAAAATGTCTCTTCCCTGGAAACGAGATTGAGAAAGTGCCTGGCTTCCCGGGTGGCTGAACAGGAGCCTGGTGGCTGGAAAACGCAAGGGGCAGGGCTGGGGTCACAGGGCCCAACTGGGAGAAGGAGGAGACACTGCCTCCCTTGTCATTGCTCGAGAAAAAATGAACAGGTCAATCTGCTCAGCACAAATACAGCAACTCAGCACAGATACAGCGACTTAGCACAAATACAGCGACTCAGCACAGATACACCGACTCAGCACGCTACTCCGACTCAGCACGTCTCGCCATCCGACTCAGCACGCCTACACTGACTCAGCATGTCTACACCGACTCAGCACGCCTACACAGACTCAGCATGTCTACACCGACTCAACACGTCTACACCGACTCAGCATATAGTGTGTCTACATCAACTCAGCATGTCTACACCATCTCTGCCATCTATACCATCTAGTGTGTCTACACCATCTAGTGTGTCTACACCATTGCAGCATGTCTACACCATCTAAGTGTGCCTACACCAACTCAGCACATCTACACCAACTCAGCACGTCTATACCATCTCCCAGCTTGAACTAGAAAGTTCTTCCGGGAACCTACTACAGAGAATGGCCACTGCAGAAAGAGGCTAGAAGAGGTGGGACGCAGGGAGGAGGGACGCGAGCTGGGCACTGGGTCAGGAGCCGAGACGGGTGACAGCGAGCTGGGGACTGGGTCAGGAGCCAAGACGGGTGACAGCGAGCTGGGCACTGGGTCAGGAGCCGAGACGGGTGACAGCGAGCTGGGCACTGGGTCAGGAGCCGAGACGGGTGACAGCGAGCTGGGCACTGGGTCAGGAGCCGAGACGGGTGACAGCGAGCTGGGCACTGGGTCAGGAGCCGAGACAGGTGACAGTGAGCTGGGCACTGGGTCAGGAGCCGAGACGGGTGACAGCGAAGCTGGGCACTGGGTCAGGAGCCGAGACGGGTGACAGAGAGCTGGGCACTGGGTCAGGGAGCCGAGACGAGGTGACAGCGAGCTGGGCACTGGGTCAGGAGCCGAGACGGGTGACAGTGTGCTGGGCACTGGGTCAGGAGCCGAGACGGGTGACAGCGTGGCTGGGCACTGGGTCAGGAGCCGAGACAGGTGACAGCGAGCTGGGCACTGGGTCAGGAGCCGAGACGGGTGACAGCGAGCTGGGCACTGGGTCAGGAGCCGAGACGGGTGACAGCGAGCTGGGCACTGGGTCAGGAGCCGAGACGAGGTGACAGAGAGCTGGGCACTGGGTCAGGAGCCGAGACGGGTGACAGCGAGCTGGGCACTGGGTCAGGAGCCGAGACGGGTGACAGCGAGCTGGGCACTGGGTCAGGAGCCGAGACGGGTGACAGCGAGCTGGGCACTGGGTCAGGAGCTGAGACGGGTGACAGCGAGCTGGGCACTGGGTCAGGAGCCGAGACGGGTGACAGCGAGCTGGGCACTGGGTCAGGAGCCGAGACGGGTGACAGCGAGCTGGGCACTGGGTCAGGAGCCGAGACGGGTGACAGCGAGCTGGGCACTGGGTCAGGAGCCGAGACGGGTGACAGCGAGCTGGGCACTGGGTCAGGAGCTGAGACGGGTGACAGCGAGCTGGGCACTGGGTCAGGAGCCGAGACGGGTGACAGTGAGCTGGGCACTGGGTCAGGAGCCGAGACGGGTGACAGCGAGCTGGGCACTGGGTCAGGAGCCGAGATGAGGTGACAGCGAGCTGGGCACTGGGTCAGGAGCCGAGACGAGGTGACAGCGAGCTGGGCACTGGGTCAGGAGCCGAGACGGGTGACAGCGAGCTGGGCACTGGGTCAGGAGCCGAGACGGGTGACAGTGAGCTGGGCACTGGGTCAGGAGCCGAGACGGGTGACAGAGAGCTGGGCACTGGGTCAGGAGCCGAGACGAGGTGACAGCGAGCTGGGCACTGGGTCAGGAGCCGAGACGGGTGACAGCGAGCTGGGCACTGGGTCAGGAGCCGAGACGGGTGACAGCGAGCTGGGCACTGGGTCAGGAGCCGAGACGGGTGACAGCGGAGCTGGGCACTGGGTCAGGAGCCGAGACGGGTGACAGCGAGCTGGGCACTGGGTCAGGAGCCGAGACGGGTGACAGCGAGCTGGGCACTGGCTCAGGGAGCCGAGACGAGGTGACAGCGAGCTGGGCACTGGGTCAGGAGCCGAGACGGGTGACAGCGAGCTGGGCACTGGGTCAGGAGCCGAGACGGGTGACAGTGAGCTGGGCACTGGGTCAGGAGCCGAGACGGGTGACAGCGAGCTGGGCACTGGGTCAGGGAGCTGAGACGGGTGACAGCGAGCTGGGCACTGGGTCAGGAGCCGAGACGGGTGACAGCGAGCTGGGCACTGGGTCAGGGAGCCGAGACGGGTGACAGCGAGCTGGGCACTGGGTCAGGAGCCGAGACGGGTGACAGCGAGCTGGGCACTGGGTCAAGAGCCGAGACGGGTGACAGCGAGCTGGGCACTGGGTCAGGGAGCCGAGACGGGTGACAGCGAGCTGGGCACTGGGTCAGGAGCCGAGACGGGTGACAGCGAGCTGGGCACTGGGTCAGGAGCCGAGAGCGGGTGACAGCGAGCTGGGCACTGGGTCAGGAGCCGAGACGGGTGACAGCGTGCTGGGCACTGGGTCAGGAGCCGAGACGGGTGACAGCAAGCTGGGCACTGGGTCAGGAGCCGAGACGGGTGACAGCGAGCTGGGCACTGGGTCAGGAGCCGAGACGGGTGACAGCGAGCTGGGCACTGGGTCAGGAGCCGAGACGGGTGACAGCGAGCTGGGGACTGGGTCAGGAGCCGAGACGGGTGACAGCGAGAGCTGGGCACTGGGTCAGGAGCCGAGACGGGTGACAGCGAGCTGGGCACTGGGTCAGGAGCCGAGACGGGTGACAGCGAGCTGGGCACTGGGTCAGGGAGCCGAGACGGGTGACAGCGAGCTGGGCACTGGGTCAGGGAGCCGAGACGGGTGACAGTGAGCTGGGCACTGGGTCAGGAGCCGAGACGGGTGACAGCGAGCTGGGCACTGGGTCAGGAGCCGAGACGGGTGACAGCGAGCTGGGCACTGGGTCAGGAGCCGAGACGGGTGACAGCGAGCTGGGCACTGGGTCAGGAGCCGAGACGGGTGACAGCGAGCTGGGCACTGGGTCAGGAGCCGAGACGGGTGACAGCGGAGCTGGGCACTGGGTCAGGAGCCGAGACGGGTGACAGCGTGCTGGGCACTGGGTCAGGAGCCGAGACGGGTGACAGCGAGCTGGGCACTGGGTCAGGAGCCGAGACGGGTGACAGCGAGCTGGGGACTGGGTCAGGAGCCGAGACGGGTGACAGCGAGCTGGGCACTGGGTCAGGAGCCGAGACGGGTGACAGCGAAGCTGGGCACTGGGTCAGGAGCCGAGACGGGTGACAGCGAGCTGGGGACTGGGTCAGGAGCCGAGATGAGGTGACAGCGAGCTGGGCACTGGGTCAGGAGCCAAGACGGGTGACAGCGAGCTGGGCACTGGGTCAGGAGCCGAGATGAGGTGACAGTGTGCTGGGCACTGGGTCAGGAGCCGAGACGGGTGACAGCGGGCTGGGCACTGGGTCAGGAGCCGAGACGGGTGACAGCGAGCTGGGCACTGGGTCAGGAGCCGAGACGGGTGACAGCGAGCTGGGCACTGGGTCAGGAGCCAAGACGGGTGACAGAGAGCTGGGCACTGGGTCAGGAGCCGAGACGGGTGACAGCGAGCTGGGCACTGGGTCAGGAGCCGAGATGAGGTGACAGTGAGCTGGGCACTGGGTCAGGGAGCCGAGACGGGTGACAGCGAGCTGGGCACTGGGTCAGGGAGCCGAGACGGGTGACAGCGAGCTGGGCACTGGGTCAGGAGCCGAGACGAGGTGACAGTGTGCTGGGCACTGGGTCAGGAGCCAAGACGGGTGACAGCAAGCTGGGCACTGGGCCAGGGGAGCCGAGACGAGGTGACAGGGAGCAGACAGCGCTGGAGGGACCCGGGAGGGGCGAGGCTCTGCAGGGTTCAGGCTTCTCTGGCACTGCGGCCACCGCCTGTGGAGCATCCCGAAGATGTCTCAGCCCCTTTTCCCGGAAGAAATTCAAGATCCCTTTGGAAGCACCAGCCAACCCACAGCGGTCCCGGCTGTTCAACAGAATCCTCCGTGTGTGCTTGTGAAGAGCAGAGAAGCGTGAGAAGAATCTGCAGTCATCCTGGATTCAAAGGGAGCCAAAGGGAAGCCCAGACTCAGAAAATCAGAAAAGGGTCAAAAAAGAGGTCAGCTGTATGGGGCTTTTGGTTTGGGGGCGTGGGGGGTTATTTTTGGTTTTTGGGTCACACCTGAGAGTTACTCCCAGCACTGCCCTCAGGAATTACACCTGGCAGTTCTCAGGGTTATTTTTGTTTGTTTTTTGGTTCACGCCGAGCAATGCTCGGGATACTCCTGGAAGAGCTCAGGGGACCATGTGGGATGCCAACGATAGAACCCAGGTTGGAAGCATGCAAGGCAAACACCCTCCCTGCTGTACCATTGCTCCGGTCCCTGGTCAGCTACCTGTGGACACAGGAAGGAACAGCGCCACTTGGTCATTTCGTAGTGGGGGTGAGATGAGGCTGGGGGATCAGGAGGTCCAGGGCACCCACCGATGATTCTCCAACAACGGGGTCACTGCTTCAGCACAAGGGCCCAGGAACACGACACTGCTCAGCCTCGCTGGGCCCCAGGCCCCAGCCTCCTCGGGCGTCCCAAGACCAAACTCAACCATGACAGTACCATGTATCTCACAGTGACTAAAAGTATTTAATTAAAAATAAGATAAAATAAAATTAGTGTTCAGTGCACTTGAAAAGATGTGGCCCACTGCCAGCAATTTCTATCTTCATTGTCTACGCACCAACATCCACATACAAAGAAGATGAAATTGAGAAATTCTACATGGAATTGGAGGAGTTCTATAAAAAGATCACACCTTCTACAAGATCATAGTCGGTGATTTTAATGCCAAGATAGGACCAAGAAGATCGGCTGAAGAACTCCACATTGGGACCCATGGCCTAGAATGGAACGAACAGGGTGAGAGACTATCTGAGTTCATCATGTCCACCAAGACCATTCATGGGAACTCACAGTTCCAGAAGGCTGAAGCAAAACGTTGGACATGGGAATCTCCTGGCGGACAGTTCCACAATGAAATTGACCACATCATCTTCAATCGATGGTTTTCTCTGACCGATGTTGCTGTCGCCCCCAAATTCCAAACAGGATCGAACCACCGTCTCTTTCGTGCAAAAATTCTACTTCCCGCAACGGGAGAAAAGGCTGCAACGTTTAAGAAGAGAACTCCCAGAACGACAACCAACTGGGAACTCTTTGGCACCATTGCAGCAACATGGGGAGATACCATCATTGACGACATCGATGAAGAATACAACCGACTGGTTCAGCACCTCCATGATTGTGCAAAGAATGCCGAGAGAGAGAAAGACACAAAAGAACGCCTGTCTTCAGAACTCTCGAGCTCATTCCGCCAACGTGGCAAGGCGCGAGCCTCAGGGAGACCAAAAACTAACGTCCAAGCTTGCTAAACGGTGCAGAGAAGCGATAAAAGAAGACCTCAAAGACAGAAGAGCAGAAATACTGGAAGATGCAGCAGAAGCCGGGAAAAGCATTCGCACTGCCCGCCTGTCCTTTGCCAACTATAAGACCAAGATGACTGCCCTCCGATGCCCTGATGGATTTATCACATCTTCCAGAAAGGCAATGGAGAAGATTATCCATGACTTCTACTCAAATCTCTTTGATAGCCATATCCACCTGCCCACATACCAAATTCCACAGGATGGATATGTCATTCCCAACGTTCTCCCTTCTGAAATCCGACATGCCATCTCATCGGTAAAGAAGGGAACAGCACCAGACCCAGACAAAGTCAGACCCGAACACCTGAAGAATCTGCCTTCGGTACTTATCAATACACTAGCTCGGCTCTTCACACGCTACCTGTTTGAATGCAAGGTGCCCTCCCAATGGAAAACCAACAGGACAGTTCTACTGTTCAAGAAGGGAGACATTCACGACATCGGCAACTATCGCCCCATCTGCCTGTTGTCTGTCATCTGCCTGTTGTCTGTACCCCATCTGCCTGTTATCTGTCATTTACACGAGTCATCCTGAACAGGATTAGCAGAACACTAGATGAAGGACAACCATGCGAGCAAGCAGGCTTCCGGAAAGGATTCAGCACAATCGACCATATCCACACAGTAACCAAGCTCATTGAGGTTTGTAGGGAGTACAAGATGCCGCTCTGTCTCACGTTCATTGATTTAAAGAAAGCCTTTGATTCTGTGGAGACTGAAGCGGTCATCGAAGCCCTAGCCAAGCAGGGAGTTCAAACCCAATACATCAAGATCCTTCGTGAGCTGTATTACGGATTCACCACCAGGATCTCACCATTCTACAAAAGAAGTGATCATTAATGTGTAAAGAGGGATTCGACAGGGTGATACCATTTCACCAAAACTCTTCAGCGCCACCCTCGAGAACATCACGAGACAATTAGAATGGGAAGGAATGGGAGTGAAGATAGATGGTCGGCAACTACACCACCTCCGCTTCGCTGATGACATTGTTCTAATAACACCAAACATTAGCCAAGCGGCACAAATGCTGGCTGACTTCGACTGAGAATGTGGAAAGATAGGTCTACAGCTGAATCTAAAGAAAACTATGTTCATGAAGAATGAACTAGTTCCAGAGGCCCCATTCACTCTCAATGGAACAAACATCTCTGAATGCAGCAGTTATGTGTACCTAGGTCGAGAAGTCAACATGATGAACGACCTAAAACCTGAGCTGCGCAGGAGGAAGAGAGCGGCATGGAATGCCTTCATAGGCATTGAAGAAATAGCTAAAAGGACAAAGAACCTCCGGCTCCGGGCACATCTCTTTGACTCCACTGTTCTCCCTGCATTAACATACGCCTCAGAGACCTGGGCCCTACGAAAGCAGGATGAGAATGCTATTCGGGTCTCGCAGAGAGGAATCGAAAGAGTTATGCTTGGAATATCACGCCTCACTCAAGTGAGAGAAGGAATCCGGAGTTCTGACCTCCGTCGCTATTCCAGAATCAGGGGCGCTGTCTCGTTTGCCAAGGCATCGAAAATCAGATGGGCTGGACATGTAATGCGATTTGGAGACAACCACTGGACTAGAGCCATTACCGACTGGATCCCACGGGATATCAAAAGATCACGTGGCCGCCCACCTACAAGATGGTCAGACTTCCTTGTCAAGACCCTGAAGGAATGGTTTGAGGCTCTTCATATTCCTGAATCAACCAGATGCCATTGGGCTACATTGGCACGTGATAGGGTCCAATGGAAATGTTACTGGCGCCCGCTCGAGCAAATCCATAAATAACGGGATTCAAGTGATCAAGTGATCAAGTGTTCAGTGCAGGTGAGTCCACAGCAGCTGGAGGCCACAGACCACATGTGACTCATTCCCGAATCGTCAAATCCATCGTGGGACAAAGGAGACCACACCAGTTCCCTCACAGGTGAGACTCGCCCACTGTTGAAAAACCACCGAGGTGCAAGCTTAGGTTTAATCTAGTTTGATACCTTCTGTGGGACCCAGAAAACAGTCTAACCTATAAAGTTTACTCAGAAATACCAGAAGTGATAATATCTGGATCCCACGGGATGTCAAAAGATCACGTGGCCGCCCACCTACAAGATGGTCAGACTTCCTTGTCAAGATCCTGAAGGAACGGTTTGAGGCTCTTCATATTTCTGAATCAACCAGATGCCATTGGGCTACATTGGCACGTGATAGGGTCCAATGGAAATGTTACTGGCGCCCGCTCAAGCAAATCGATGAATAACGGATTCAAGTGATCAAGTGATCAAGTGATAATATCTATCTCAGGACACGAATACCCCAAAGCCCACAGGCACCGCCCACCCCAAGAGACTCCTACAACAATCCTACAAATGAAGCCTCTTCCTCCTATGGACCTCGACTCTGACTCTAATAATCAATGATCGGATGATTCTTTTCCCAAAGTTCAGGCAGGGCTGAATCCTAGTTGACTCACTTTATTCTTAAATTATACAAGTGCTACCAAGAACAGAGGGAAAAAAGGTGACTCCTTTCTCTGACCTGGGACATCTGGTCTACCCCTACCCACATAGGATCTCAACGATCCCAATGGATGGCAGGATTTGATAACCTTACTCACGGGGGCCGGGTGATAGCACAGCCGGGAGGGTATTTGCCTTGCATGTGGCCAAGCCAGGTTCGATCCCCGGCATCCCATATGGTCCCCTGAGCACCGCCAGGAGTAATTCCTGAGCGAAGAGCCAGGAGTAACCCCTGAGCATTGCTGGGTATGACCCAAAAAAAAGTTTAAAAAAAAAGGAATAAAAAGAACCTTATTCAAGAGGTAAATCACATCACATAGGACCAAGGGCGTGGCTCAGAGCACTTGCGAACAGTATGCACACCCAGGAGCCCTGGCTTTGACACCGGCACCACTCGGTCCTCCTCCCTCACACTGGCCCAGGGTCACCCCAGAGGAGCACTGGGTGCGGCATAAAAACTAGCCAACAAACACACAAGCCAAGACGTGGATGGTTTCCCCGTCCCCAGAGCCGGGGTCCGGAAGGCTGGCTCCTGCCCACGACGCAGCTCCACGCCAGTCCTGACGCCCTGAGCCACGTGGAACAGACCTGCCTCGCGCGATGGGGCCAAGGGTCCCTCCCCGGATGCCCGTGCTCTGCCCGCAGCACCAGCAGCTCCCGGACACCCGGGCCCTGGGCCAAGACCACTCTTGACGCTTGCAATGGCTGAGACAGACGGAGGGAGAGTCCTGCGGTGACATGAGTTCACCGATGCCAGCGACGCTAAGCCCAGCTCCGTGGGCTCACCCCCCCCACCTGTGCTCCTGGGCACTTCCTCCTCCATGCAGGCCAGAGCCATCACAGCCAAACTAGCCACCCGCCAACTCGAGGAGTGACAGAACAAAAGCACTCGCTCAGCCCCTGTGGCTAGAGGGCAAGAGGCTGATGTCCCCACCTAAACCCTGTCACAGCCTGCCCGGCCAGGCCCCGGCACCTCATCCCTCTGCCACTCATGGACTGCTCCCGCCTTAGCAGCTGGGGCAAGCGACAGTGTGTGGGGGTCCCGCCTGCCTGGCACGGATCAGCACGACTCCTCAGGGTGCAGCCGGGCCACATGGGTGACAGCCGCCTTTGGTGGCGGCGAGGCCCCGCACTTGCTCCCCCAAAGGAAGCGCTGGCATATGACTTATTCCCTCCGAGCCCCCTGTCTGTATGTACGTCAGGGGGAAATACGGACCAGAAATGGCGGGCACCAAGAGGAAACAGAATGGAAAGACTGAGGAAGGGGCACGGAAGCTAAAGGCGGCGCCGGCCCGCACAGCGGGACAGGAGGCGGCTTGGCTACAGGGCTGGGGGCAGTGAGGCCGTTTCTTCTCCAGGAACCCCCAGACAGCCGCTGGGGATCGACTGCTCATGACCACTGGGGGCCGAGGGGAGCCTGAGAAAGTCCAGCTGCTGACTCTTAAGAGCGACTGTTGGGGTGCTGTGGGCCCAGCAAGGCCACAGCATCCTTCCTGGCACTGTCCCTGGCACTGCAGGGGACGAGGAGCCGAGAGCCGGGCAAGTCCTACCCCCCAAGGAGCAGCCTCAGGCTTCGGGCCTGAGACCCCACAGCAGGCCTGGAGCACTCCGAGGAGCTCAGACACCCCCGCGGCGTTGCCCCGAGCCCTCCTCTGGTCAGAAATGGGTGAAGGAAACCAGGTCCCCAACAACACAGCCGCGAGCTCATCCACCCAACAGGCCCCAGCAGGTGCGCCCGGGACACACAGCGTGAAACCGGGCTCAAGCGCCCGACCCGCAGGGGCCAGAAGAGCAGCTCCCCAAATTCCCTCCCCGCCACACACTCTCCCTAGAGTGAGGGTTCTCCTCATCTAGCCTCCTCCCTTCGGCTTCCTATTTGCTTTTGTTCGGGGCCACACCCGTGGGGCCCAGGGCTGACTCCTGGCTCTGTGCTCAGGGATCACTCTGGGTGGTTTGCAAAGTGGGTACTGACCCCCTTTACCTACTCTCAGCAGTTAGGACAGAGAGGGAGCACTGTGACTATGATACTTGGAGCCGGCATCTGAACAAGAACTGACAGCTCTTCAAAAAAAGGCTTGGATCCACATCGCTGCTATCACTTCCACAGTCACAAGCCACAGCCACGCAGCTCCCTGGGGTAGTTCCCTCTCACCCTGCCTCCCTGCAGGCCTCCGGCTTTGCTGGGTGCCTTTGCTAAGTCTTCCTGGCAGAGCTGCAACACACACAGCAAAATGCTTTCAGAGACTTACATACAGGCACAGTCACGCACTGGCATAAGCAACAGACGGATTTCTGCAAACTGTAGGAAAAGGGAGTGAACAGAAGCAGAGGGCCGCAGAGTGACCGGGGCACTCACTGAGGGTGTGGCTTCGGGGAGAGCCCCCGGAAGGCTTCGGCTGCAGCGTCAAGGTCATCTTGGCCACGGGGCTGGCCCTGGGCAGGGCATCCGCCTTCTCAGAGGACGTAGGCTGTGCTGCTGGCTGCGGGGGCTTCCAGGAGAGTGGGCGCCCAGGGTCCGGGCCTCTGAGGACTGTGGACGCGGGTCGTGGGCAGTGGTCACCTCGCAGGCTTTGCCCTTGGTGCCCGGTTTGCACACACACAGCTGCGGCCGCAGACACATCCCCCCGTCCGGCACGGTGGCACACAGCTGGCTGCGGAGAGACAGACGAGACACGGCCGTGAGGAAGAGGAAACCGGGTTTGAGAGATTCTTCCTGGGGCTCCGCAGGGCAGCCAGAGCTCCTGGGACGGAATGGCCAAGGCAAGAGGGGCCGCCCCAATTAGTTGTTCTGGTGTTGCCAGGTAGAGGGGGCTGGCTCAGGAAGTCCACGAGGGGGCCCCACAGGTGATTCCCAGTCAACTGGGGCCTGGAGGAGCCACTGCTCAGACCCTGAGATGGCAAAGATGGCAACGATCCCTAAGTCTCTGGCAGCACGGGGCTCCAGGGCCACACCCAGCAGTGCTCGGAGGCCTCTTGGCTGCACCAAATGACACCTGCTAGCTGGGTACCACGGCACTCTCTCTCCTGTCGGACCCCAGCACTCTTGGGTGTCGGTGGGTCCCTCCACGCGCGGGTCAACTTACTGGGGCGTCGTAGCGGGTTCCCTAACCATGGTACTCTCCTGTTGGACGCCTGAGAGCTGGGTCCCCTAACCACGGTACTCTCCTGGGGGCTGATGCTGGGTTCCGTCTTGTTGGTGCCTGAGGCGGGTCCAACATGGTCTCTGGGGGCTGATGCTGGGTCCCTAACCACGGACTCCCTGTTGGGCGCCTGAGAGCTGGGTCCCCCAACCATGGTACTACTGTGGGCGCCTGATAGCTGGGTTCCCTAATCACATTACCATCCTGTGGGCGCCTGAAAGCTGGGTGCCCTAACCACCCTACTCTCTCCTGGCCCCTCTCCCCAATTTAGATTCAATGACAATGATGGAAAACATGAAGCTGGAGCTAATGAGAATAGCTAATATTTATTAGCGGCTCCCTTGAGCTGCTGCAAAACAGATCAAGCAAGTTAAAGCCCCAGCAAGCATCTGCAGTAGGTATTTGGCTCCGCCATCTGACTGCCAGAACCGTGCTGCACACGAATGACCAGCAAAGCGCCGGGACTCAAGCCAAACGAGCAGCCTGAAGCCA
The DNA here is from genome assembly GCA_021461705.1 of Cryptotis parvus. NCBI lineage: Eukaryota > Metazoa > Chordata > Mammalia > Eulipotyphla > Soricidae > Cryptotis > Cryptotis parvus. Next base: position 16,040 of record JAJIBD010004681.1, on the reverse strand, counting down.
CACCCAAACCCAAGGCCTACTCCTGCTCCTTTGGTTGCTGTTTGCTTTTGTCTAGGGGCCACACTCTGCAGTATCAGGGGGTCATCCCTGGCTCTGCTCTCATATGGGACAGCCCCACCCCCCCACCACCTCCACCACCACTGCACCAGGTGACTCCAGCTACAGTGTGAAGCCTCCTCCTGACAGCAAATCGGAACAGTCCCAGAGTGTCACAATACCAGGCTGACAAGTTTCCCGAAGGTTGGAGAGAATCCCTTTTCCTTTCTGCAGGGCTGGGGAAGAACCACACCCAGAGTTGCTCAGGGCTCACCCCTAGCTCTGCTCTCAGGCAGAGCCTGAAGGGACTTTATGGGGTGCTAGAGATCAAACCCGACTCCTCTGCATGCAAGGCAAGTGCCCTCCCTGCTGTATTACCACTCCCGCACACTGGAAAGAATTCTTTTTTAAAGAAATGTTTTACTGAGTATACACATAGATAATTGCATCATGAACCGTAAGGCAAGGTGTAGGAGAAGAGAGAGAAATACAGAGACAGAAATAGAGATAGAGAGAAAGATAAGAGACTCAGACACACAGGGGGAGAGCTGCCATCTGGCTCTCCCCTCGTTCAGCTGACCATGAGGCTCCCAGGAGGCAAGATGGGTTTTGGGTGTTGGCCCATCACCTCTGTAGGGCCTCAGAAGCAGCTGGATGAGACTCACTCACCATAATAGCCACCATTACCACGGTCCAGCCCCCACAGCTCATCAGAACCCACGCAAGAGAGACGCTGATCTCAAGACCAGCTCAGAGCAGCCAACTTTGAGCCCAGGTAGGCGGTTCTCACGGCGGAAGTCACCGGGCGTTCCTGGAGATGGAGCTAGGGTACCCCTTCCCCTCTCTGACCTGTCCCGGAGGCCTGGTGGCCCCACTCATGAACTTCCTCGGGGCTCTCGGCCATGATGCAGAGACTCAGACACACGGGCGAGAGCTGCCATCCGGCTCTCCCCTAGCTCAGCTGACCATGAGGCTCCCAGGAGGCAAGATGGGTTTTTGGGAGTGGGCCCATCACCTCTGTAGGGCCTCAGAAGCAGCCAGATGAGACTCCGCTCATCATAATAGCTGCCATTTTTGTGGTCTGGATCCAGTACATCAAACTAGTGGGACCAATCATGTTCTAGAATATATTACAATCTACAATGTGTAAGAAAGGGAAGTGAGAACGAGAGAGAAAGAGAAAGAGAGAAAGGAAATAAAGAACCTGCCATGGAGGCAGGTTGGGGGAAGGGAGGGAGGTGGGGAACATTGGTGATGGGAGATGGGCAGGGGTGGAGGGATGGATGCTGGAACTCTGTAGAACCAAGATTCAAAGATGAACATCTTGTAATTGTGTATCTAACGGTGGCATAATAAAATATTTTTTAAAAAATAAAATAAAATAATTTTTTAAAATGCTGTCAAAATCTAAGCAAAAATTTAAAAATGTTTAAATGCAGTCAGCAACGTAGATGTCAGGGGTAAACCCTTAGTGTTGGCCTCTGCACTTGAACACGTCAGCAGCAGGAGGCCAGCAGCTGCTTGTCCTAAAACAGTCCCCAGGGACTGGAAGGACAGCGAAGGTGGCCCTGCACAGAGCTCACCCCAGCGCAATCCTGGGCACCTCAGATCGTCCCCGAGCCCTGCCAGGAAGGGAGCCCCCCAGCACGAAGCCAGGAGTAAACCCTGAGCACCAGCAGGGAAGACCCCAAACCCCAAATAAAAGAAAAACTAAATAAGTGAAAATTTTTTTAAAATCCTCCTGGCTTGCTTCTTCCCTAGCAACTAAAAGTAGATTAGAAGTGGGAAGCAAGTGAGCCTCAAGTAAAGGGTCACTTTATCTGGTTTCCCGCAGACCCCAGAGGGCTACTGACAGTCCCAGGAAGGACAAGAGGCCCCCGGGGAGCTGGGCGTGGCCAGGAGCACCAGCTGCGGAGGGTTTGCCGGTCATTGCCGCCTGAAACGCCCAGGACGGCCAAGGAGGCGCCGTCCTTCCTGCTGCGCTCTGGGACCCGGTTCCCCCACCCCGGCTCCACAAGGTGACGGCAAATGTCCAGAGACCAGAGAGGTGCAGCGCCAGCTCACACGTGCTGGTACCTCGCCCACAGCCAAGGGCTGAAACCCGCTGGCTACGGAGAACACACGGCTGGTCCCTGCTTGCCGGAGCAAGGACGCAGCAGTCCCAAACACTCCGCGCTGGACCGGTGGGAAGAGGAGAGGGACAGCATCCAGAAGTAACAATCAGACTTTAGGAGGCGGGAGCAACGGCACAGCGGGAGGGTGTTTGCCTTGCATATGGCTGACCCAGGCTCAATCCCCGGCATCCCATATGGTTCCCCCGAGCACCGCCAGGAGTAATTCCTGAGTGCAGAGCCAGGAGCAACCCCTGAGCATCGCGGGTGTGACCCAAAAAGAAACACAAAACGAGACTTTAAACTCACCACCATTTTCTCCCCGTGGGAGCAAGAGCGTCGCGTGGGCACGAGGCACTGCACAGCGTCCGGCCCACAGGGGAAATCACCGCGTGAGGACCACCCACCTCGCCGGGTGCGTGGACCCTTCCCTCCTGGGCTCAGCAGCCGCCCCTGCAGTCCGCGGGTGGAAGGGGCCGGCCGGGACCAAGGCTGAGCCCCAACCAGTGAGACAGACGAGCCCCTCACCCACATGGGCTCCAGCTGTCGCCCAGCCTAGGGGACCCCCAGGCTCCCCTCCGCGCAGGTGCGGCTCTCACATGGCCACTGACGGGTGCTCTGGCCAGGACCATCCCTAGGGACCTGCAGGACAGGTCACTGCTCGGGCTGCTGAGCAGCGCCCACATGCACGCACGCACATGCACACATGCACAGACATGCACACAGGCACACACATGCACACACACATTGACACATATGCAGACACACACATGCATGAGCACACACACAGACACACAGACACACATGACACAGACACACACGCACACACAGACACACAGATACATAATACACACAGACACAGACATGTACACACAGACACACAGAAATACACATGCACACACACAAGCAGACACATAGCACACACAAAGACACACATGCACACACAGACACATATATACACACAGACACAACAAAGACACACATGCATACACATAGACACACACATGCACACAGACACACACAGACACATATGACACAAAGACACACATGCACAGACACACAGACACATACATATACACACAGACACACACACACATGCATACACACATAGACATACACATGACACACAGACACACACAGACACACATGCACACATAGACACACAGATGCACATACAGACACACACAGACACAGATGCCTATACACACACACACACAGACACACACATGTACACACACACACACATGAACATACACAGACACACAGACACACATAGACACACACATGCACACACAGACACACATGCACACACAGACACACATGCCTATACAGACACACACAGACACACATGCCTATACACACAGACACACAGACACACATGCCTATACACAGACACACACATGCACACACAGACACACATGCCTATACACACAGACACACACATGCACACACAGACACACATGCCTATACACACAGACACACACAGACACACACACATGCCTATACACAGACACACACATGCACACACAGACACACATGCCTATACACACAGACACACACAGACACACACAGACACACATGCCTATACACACAGATGCACACACACAGACACACACAGACACACACGCCTATACACACAGACACACACAGACACACATGCCTATACACACAGATGAGCACACACAGACACACAGAGACATACATGCATACACACAGACACACACAGACACACACAGACACACATGCCTATACACACAGACACACACAGACACACATGCCTATACACACAGACACACACAGACACACGCACGCACCAGTAGGCAGCGTGGGGACCTACATCCCGCCTGCAGCCGCCGAGGCGGAGGCTTTGCCCCAGCGTGCCCATCCCCTCCCGCCTCTCCGCAGATGGGCGCATTCTTTGTGCCTTGATTTCTATTTTTAGTGCAGAAGAATTTCCTCTGATGCGATTCCCAGGGCAACGGGGTCCCTTCTCCAGGCCTGCCTCACGGGCTGGCGCGGGCATTCACCAGCACGGCCGCGTGCAGAGACGCGGCACTAAGGCAGCCCCACGACCCGGCAGCTTGGCCTGCCGTCTCTCGCGCCACTGCTGCAGCTGGCCTGCAGGGTCCAGCACTCTGCGAGCTGCCTGGGCCTCGCCCACGATTGATACGAGTAAACCCGGTGATAAAGCGCAGACTGGAGCGGGAGAAAGTGGACGCGCTACTGGACGACAGGAACCGACCACGTGTCCCGGCTCCGAGCAGGTCACGGCAAAGCGCCGGGGAAGCCTCGGAGGCCGGAGCACATGGAGCCCGGCAGTAGGCGGGGCAGGAGTGTTGGTCAGCGGCCTCGCATCCAGCCCCCGGCCCACCTAGGGAGAGGCATGTTCGGGCACCGGGCTAGGTGTGAGCAGCGGCGCAGGCGCTCAGACACCTGCGGCTAAGGGGACCCCGGGCTGGACTCCTGAGAGCTGAGCCCACGTCCGCGGGTGGCGGGAGGGCAAGCTCAGACTCCAGGCTCGTGACTCAGCAACAGGTTCCGGGCCATGAGGAAAAGGCAAATGGGACTAACAGAGGAGCAGAAGGAAATGACACTCTCTCCTTCTCCACTCTGAGGTTCGTGATCACACCCCAGAAATCTTTCTGTACTGACTGGTTCTCTCTGGAGCCCGGGCCAGGGCTAGCCTTCAAAAGGAAATCTGATACAGGAGGAAGAAACAGAAAGACAGGGGGAGCCCAGACTTTCAGAGGAGAAACTTCTCCCTGGAAAACCCAGACAGCACCTTCCTCAAACCCCAAGGGCACAGCAAAGAAACCTGTCCAGGCAGATGAAAGCACCTCACACACAGGTAGATGCCTGAGGAAGGGCCTCACACACCGTAGATGCCTGAGGAAGGGCCTCACACACGTAGATGCCTGAGGAAGGGCCTCACACACACGTAGATGCCTGAGGAAGGGCCTCACACACCGTAGATGCCTGAGGGAAGGGCCTCACACACGTAGATGCCTGAGGAAGGGCCTCACACACGTAGATGCCTGAGGAAGGGCCTCACACACAGGTAGTGCCTGAGGAAGGGCCTCACACACAGGTAGTGCCTGAGGAAGGGCCTCACACACACGTAGATGCCTGAGGAAGGGCCTCACACACGTAGATGCCTGAGGAAGGGCCTCACACACAGGTAGTGCCTGAGGAAGGGCCTCACACACAGGTAGTGCCTGAGGAAGGGCCTCACACACAGGTAGTGCCTGAGGAAGGGTCTCACACACATAGATGCCTGTTGCACCGACACCTAAAAGCCTAGGCCTCTGCATCTGCCCTGGATTGCCTCCTGCCGGTCACTTCATAGATAGGGGGGTAGTCTGAATGTGGCAGTCTTATCTGACCATGTATTCTGTACTGGCTGATATAAATATTCTCTCATGCTACCACAAGCATCGTGGGACTAGCTAGATCTTACCAGCATATTTGCCTGGCCACGTTGGATCTCTAAGTAATTAGACCAGAGAGAAATACTGTTTGCCTCCAAGCAAGCAAGCATGGCTCCCTGATAACTCAAAGGCAACTAAAATACAAAACTACCGTGAAGTAGACAAGACTCTTGTGAAGGCCTGGAGAAATATTTAACTAGCATTATTATAGTCTTTGGTACAGAGACATGCCATCTCAGAAACCCCCTTCTCTACCCTATAAAGGCATTTCCAGGCAGATCTTGGCTCAAAACATTAGCATATAAAAGAGCCTAGGTGAGGTGCTGGGAGAAATTACCTAAGGGCATTTGACCCTTCTTGCTTTCCATAATAGTGGGAGGTCTGAGTTGCAGGGGGATAAAACCAGCCTGCTTCCTCTCTCTCTCTCTCTCTCTCTCTCTCTCTCTCTCTCTCTCTCTCTCTCTCTCTCTCTCTCTCTCTCTCTCTCTCTCCCTCTCTCTCTCTCAGCTCGCATCCTTCTTGGGAGTCTTGTCTTTGTCTCCTCTCTACAGGGCCTTTACACGTGGTGGCCGCCATCTTGGCCTACATGTGGCTGGGGTTCTAGCTGGGAATCCTAAGCACAGGGTTTCTCCTATTGCTGACTTGTATGCCTGAACCTGTGATAAGTAAAGCCTTTTTAAAACTGCATCGGATTCCTGAGTCTTCATCCATTCCCCGCCGGCTTTGGAGGTAGAAGGGAACTTGCTTCCCAGCACTGTTACCCAGCGGCGTCCCCGCAGATGCCTTTGGAGACTTCCGGAAGGAACCAGGACATGTGTGCCTAGAGCAAGACGGGGGGTCGTGCCCCCTACCCCCCAAGTCTCCCAGCCACCGCCCTCCACCTGGTCTGGAGGGAAAGAGGACCCCGGGCTGGCTGACCACAAACAAGAGAAGGTCAGTCCTGGAGCTGTCCCTGGAGGTCAGCGCGGAGGTCAGCTTGGGTCAGCCCCCTGGCTCCGCTGTGTGAGAGGGCAGCTGAGGTGGAGGGAGGGAAGGCGGGTGGGTAGAGTAAGGAAGTTGCTCTCAATTCCCCAGCGGGAGGGTGGGGTGCCTGGGACCCCGGAGGCAGCTCACCGGCCCATGGAAACTTCTCCAGGTGTGGGCGTCAGTGCTCAGCTCCACAGACGAGGGGCCAGTCACGGGCTCTGTCTGGTGACTGTCCACTGGCATGAGCCAGTAGCGGTGAGTCACGCCTGGAGACACTCCTCGTGAGGCCTCTCAGAAGGTCCCTGGTGTCTGCACTGGACAGGGAGCGCCACGGAGCAGGGTCACTGTCCACCACAGGTGGCCCTTCAGGTGTCGTGGCGTGACACCAAGACCCTACGCCAGGGCTAGAGGCAGCACCAGGGTAAGACACTGGCCTGCACGTGGGTGAGCTGGTGCGGCCCCCGCGCCCATGGACACACCTGGACATACTGAACCTGCCGTGTCAAGAACCAAAGTCGGACTTTTACTCCATATTGGAAGCCAATTCCTCACACGTGGGTTTTTGCAAACGCGTGTGCGGTTTCCTAGGACAGTGGCCTGGCGTCCTGGGTCTTGCCCCCGGACGCCGTATGGGAGGAACTTGACGCTTCACAGACAGCTCTGGGCTGGCAGCGGGAGAAAAGCTCCAACGTTACCTGCTCTCAGCGCCGCCATCACCACAGCGGCGGCAGCTGCCCCTGACAGAGCTCTCCTGCCTGCTCGGGTGTTTCCGAGCCCGGCTGCTCCCCAGCCCTCAGCGCGGGCTTTCGCAGGGAGAGGACAGTCCAGCACCTCGCAGGAGCAAGCCGCCTCCTCGCCCAGTGCTCCAGAGACTCCCAAGCCCCACGGGCGTCTGCTGGCCCCAACACGCATCCCAGAGGGGCGCAGCTCTGGGCTCTCCCCCAGACACCTGCTGCAGGCCCTGCTCCTCCAGGGCCGGGCCACCGCCCCTGTCCTCCGGACCCTCCCCTCTTCGCACCAGACAGTAGTGGACACTGTCTGCAGGGGAGGACGCAGCATGGGGGTTGGGGGCCGACCCTTAGCACATGCCCACCCAGGTTCCACTCCGGCACCACCCGGGCCCCACAGCACACCGCACGCAGCCTAGAGAGCCCCCGAGCACTGGCTGGTGTGGCCTGCGTGTCCCTGCACTGGGTGGCACCGATTCCCGGGGACCCCACATGGAAACAATAGTCTGGTGGGCAGAGAACTGCCAGTGGGGTCCCCAGGGCCTCTGGGGGCTGGGGAGAGGAGGGGGAGGGGGAAGAAGGGGAGGGGGTGGGAGCCGGTCCCCTCCTTGCGCACTGGGCCGCCTTCACCCGCCCCACACCTCAGAGCCGGCTCCTCCAGCTCAGGGGCCTGGGTCAGCAGGGCCCTTGTGAAAAGGAAGATAGTGGTCATATCCCGGGGACCCCACTGGGTAGGTTTGGGTGGAGCCTGCAGCACGTGAGACAGCAGGACCAGCGCACCCTGCTGGTGGCGGGGCAGCAGCGCACCTCCTAGTGACAGCAGCTCTCCCTGCTGGTGGAGGGGCTGCAGCCGCCCTCCCTGGTGATAGCAGCGCTCCCTGCTGGTGGAGGGGGCAGGTAGCGCGCCCTCCTGGTGACAGCAGCTCTCCCTGCTGGTGGAGGGGCTGCAGCACACCCTGCTGGTAGAGGGCAGTAGCGCACTCTCCTGATGATAGTGCTCCCTGCTGGTGGCGGGGCAGCTGTGCGACCTCCTGGTGATAGCAGCACACCCTGCTGGTAGAGGGCAGTAGCGCCCCCCTGATGATAGCGCCCCTGCTGGTGGAGGGGCAGCAGCGCACCCTCCTGGTGATAGCAGCACACCCTGCTGGTAGAGGGCAGTAGCGCACCCTCCTGATGATAGCGCTCCCTGCTGGTGGAGGGGCAGCAGCGCCCCTCCTGGTGATAGCAGCACACCCTGCTGGTAGAGGGCAGTAGCGCACCCTCCTGATGATAGCGCTCCTGCTGGTGGAGGGGCGCGTGCCCCCGGCCGTGGGAGGGGCGCGCGCCCCGGTGGCAGGGCAGCAGTGCGACCTCCTGGTGATAGAAGCACTCCCTGCTGGTGGAGGGGCAGCAGCACCGACCTCCTGGTGATAGTGGAGCTCCCTGCTGGTGGCGGGGCAGCAGCGCACCCTCCTGGTGATAGTGGTGCTCCCTGCTGGTGGCAGGGCAGCAGCGCACCCTCCTGGTGACAGCAGTGCTCTCTGCTGGTGGGCGGGGCAGCAGCGCACTCTCCTGGTGACAGCAGCGCTCCCTGCTGGTGGCGGGCCAGAACAGGAGAGGCCCTGGGTTCCCAGTTCCTTCACAGCAGATGCCCACTGGGCCTCCTGAGAGTGAGGCGGATGCATGCCCTTTGCCAGCTGTGCCCACCTCACCCCCAGGCACCCACCTGAGCCTGAGAACCTGCAGAGGAAACATCCCACCCCCACTTTCAGCCTGAGGCAGGAGGGCAAAGGGGCAGCCCTGAGTCATGGGTGGGCGGAGGACGTGGCCCAGGAACCAGCATCCAGCGGGCGCCGTGTGCAATGTGGAGGTGCCAGGACCAGGGTCTCCTGTGGAGCCCCGGGAGGCGTGTGGGCACAGCCACGTTCACTGCAGGCAGGAATCAGACCCCTTCCTCTGAGGAAGTCGCTCCCCCCCTCAAAACAGCCTAGTGGCCTGCCTGCAGCAGGCAGGGCCTGACTCTCCGGGCCGAGCAAAGGTCAAAGCACCATACGGAGTGCCCATTCAGGGCAGCGCAGAACATGGCGCAGGGGCCACTGAACCACGAGCAGAGGACAAGGACTGAAGCCAAAGCCAGGCCCAGCCGTGAGTGATTCCTCGTCTGGGACATGTCGCCGCCAGTCACTAGAGATTCTGGCATGAAACCTCTCCGGCACACCCAGGAAGGAACGGAGGCTCGCTCCGTCTGTCTCTCTCTGTCTGTCTCTGTCTCTCTCCCTCTCCCCTCCATCTCTCCTCTCTCCTATCTTTCTCTGTCTCTCTCCTCTCTCTCCCTCTTTCTTTTCTCTCCTTCTGTCTCTCTCCTCTTTGACTCTGTCTCTCTGTCTCTGCCCCTCTCTCTCTCTGCAAGTCTCTGCCTCTCTCCAGTAGCAAGCAACAGACAAAAGCAAACCACTCTCCAGCATTTGGTGAAAGGTTGCCCCATGTGAGACCCAATCCCCGTAATGGGAGGGGCAATATACTGTTCAAAGGAGCCCACACGAGCCAACCGTGAGCTCTGTGGATCTTTACAATCATCAGACCGGATCTGTTCACTTTGCACTGTACAGGGCTTAACGTTCTCTCTTGCAGCACCACTTACTAAGGACCTGACTTGTCCTTTTAAGGAGGCAGTGATAAGAAACTTTTCCTCCTCCTCCGCTCCAAGACTGTTTTGTTTCGTTTTTTCTCTTGATCCTGGGGTCACACTCAGCAGTGCTCAGGGGCTATTTTTGGCTGTGTGCTCTGACACTGGCCATGCTCCGGAGGCCATCTGTGGGGTCTTAACGCCTGCACCATCTCTCCAGCCCTTTTCTTTTTGTAACCTCACGTTCTCCCTCCAAAGGCCCACTGCCGGGCTCTTAGAAGTGTCGCCTTCTACTGGTGGCGGGCATTGAAGGGCTTTGGGGGAGCTCCGGGGCGTGGGCAACACCACCTTCCCGGCTCCAGTCACTCCTGTTCGGTCTTTGTGAGGGTCTTCTCAGCGCAGGCTTTTCTCACCCAACAATAAAAAGCACAGCAGGTGATTGCGTTTATTTTCCTTTTTCCTTGGGCCCACCCCGTGGTGCTGGGGGGGTGGGAGGCAGCCGACTGCAGGGGCCACCTCAGAGCCACACCCTGTCCCTTGCCTCAACTTTTTTAAAGACATTTTTTAGCCATGACTTGAAAGAAGGGCTGAAAAGAATCAGTCCATGGGCGTTACTCCATAAAAAGCAAACCCGCCTGCCTGGAAAGCCCCTGTCGCCTCTGTGGCCTGCCAGACCGTGAGCTCTGAAGGGGGAGGGTCTAGCCCTCGAGTGCTCCCCGGGGTGCTGCCTGCCCCGGCCAGCCATTCCTGGGCCGCACAAGCCCAACTGCCATGAGGGGAAAGACACTTCCTGGGGACGCTGCCAACACCCAGGGCTGGCCAGGCGCCTGCTCTGAGGCTGCCCACTCTCCCCGGGGCACCAGCAGGGGCGTCTGTGCTGCCAAGGCAAGCACAGGGGCTTGGGGGATGCAATGATTCACAGGGATGGGCGGCTCTTAGTATCCATGTCTACGGGACATTCTCTTCTGATCAGCCCCCAAAAGCAGGAGGTTCTCTGGAGAGCAGGAGGAAGACAAGAGGCTCCTCGGACCTCTGACCTCTGACCTCTGACCCTACCCCTTTCTCCTGCTTGGTTTGCCTCCACCTTGGCTGTGGGGAGAAAGGAGCCATCATCACTGCTGGGGAGACTGTCCAGAGTTCTCTCTGTGGAAAGCAGTAAGGAGAGGGCTCAGGAAAACAGGACCAGAACTCCTGCCCGGCCTGGCCACACGTCTCGGCATCTGCACCCAAAGCCCAAAAGCTGACATTGAAAGGCAATACACACCTATGTTCACTGCAGCGGCGTATATGACGGCCATAATACACACCCATGTTCACTGCAGCCTGCTATGACGGCCATACACACCCATGTTCACTGCAGCATGTAGTATGACGGCCATACACACACCTATGTACACTGCAGCATGTCGCACGACGGCCAAAATACACACTTATGATCACTGCAGCACGTAGCACGATGGCCAAAATAGGGAAACAACCCAGATGATTGACTATGGCCAGGAGGAGCAAGAAGCTGAGATGCAGATACCAGGGGCCCTGAGCTCACACAGATACCACGGGGCCCTGAGCTGAGACAGATACCGCAGGGCCCTGAGCTGAGACAGATACCACGGGGCCCTGAGCTGAGACAGATACCGCGGGGCCCTGAGCTGAGACAGATACCGCGTGGCCCTGAGCTGAGACAGATACCGCGGGGCCCTGAGCTGAGACAGATACCGCGGGGCTCTGAGCTGACACAGATACCGCGGGCCCTGAGCTGAGACAGATACCGCGGGGCTCTGAGCTGAGACAGATACCGCGGGGTCCTGAGCTGAGATAGATACCGCGGGGCCCTGAGCTGACACAGATACCGCGGGGTTCTGAGCTGAGACAGATACCACGGGGTCTGAGCTGAGACAGATACCGTGGGGCCCTGAGCTGAGACAGATACTGGGGGGCCCTGAGCTGAGACAGATACCAAGGGGCCCTGAGCTGAGACAGATACCGCGGGGCTCTGAGCTGAGACAGATACCGCGGGGCCCTGAGCTGACACAGACTGCGGGCCCTGAGCTGACACAGATACCGGGGCCCTGAGCTGAGACAGATACTGGGGGCCCTGAGCTGAGACAGATACCGCGGGGCTCTGAGCTGAGACAGATACCGGGGTCTGAGCTGAGATAGATACCGCGGGGTCTGAGCTGAGACAGATACCGTGGGCTCTGAGCTGAGACAGATACCGCGGGGCCCTGAGCTGAGACAGATACTGGGGGGCCCTGAGCTGAGACAGATACCGCGGGCTCTGATCTGAGACAGATACCACAGGGCTCTGAGCTGAGACAGATACCGCGGGGTCTGAGCTGAGACAGATACCACGGGGCCCTGAGCTGAGACAGATACCGCTGGGCCCTGAGCTGAGACAGATACCGTGGGGCCCTGAGCTGAGACAGATACCGCGGGGCCCTGAGCTGAGACAGATACCGCGGGACCCTGAGCTGAGACAGATACCGCGGGGCCCTGAGCTGAGACAGATACCACGGGGCCCGAGCTGAGACAGATACCGCGGGGCTCTGAGCTGAGACAGATACCGCGGGGCCCTGAGCTGAGACAGATACCGTGGGGCCCTGAGCTGAGACAGATACCGCAGGGCCCTGAGCTGAGACAGATACTGGGGGGGCCCTGAGCTGAGACAGATACTGCGGGGCCCTGAGCTGGGAGCAGATACCGCGGGGCCCTGAGTTGAGACAGATACTGCGGGCCCTGAGCTGAGACAGATACCATGGGGTCCTGAGCTGAGACAGATACCGCGGGGCCCTGAGTTGAGACAGATACCGCGGGGCCCTGAGCTGAGACAGATACCGCGGGGCCCTGAGCTGAGACAGATACCAGGGGCCCTGAGCTGAGACAGATACCGCGGGCCCTGAGCTGAGACAGATACCGCGGGACCCTGAGCTGAGACAGATACCGCGGGACCCTGAGCTGAGACAGATACCGCGGGGCCCTGAGCTGAGACAGATACCGCGGGACCCTGAGCTGAGACAGATACCGCGGGACCCTGAGCTGAGACAGATACTGCGGGGCCCTGAGCTGAGACAGATACCGGCGGGGCCCTGAGCTGACACACATACTGCGGGGCTCTGAGCATGAGCACAGTTGTGCTGCTGGCCACAGGGTGGGTGGAGCAGGAGGACAGCCAGAGGCGCCAGGTCAGGGACAGACAGCAGGGAGCGCCCTCCTTTGTGGTTCTTGGAGATACAGAGCATAGTAGGGCCCAGACCAACACATGGAGAAAAACCTGCCCCACCACTGAGTTATGGGTGGGGTGGGGGAGGGGTTCCAGGGGCTTCAGAGCAGGGAGCTGGGGATGGGCAGGGGGCTGGAGATACTGACGTGGAAACCATCAGCTAGTAACAGCACTGACAATCCCAGAACTTCAATCAATTTCCAAGACTTTAAGAAACAAAATCCGGGGGCTGGAGTGAGAGTCCGTGGGCAGGGGAGTTGCCTTGCATGCAGCTGACCTGGGCTTAATCCCTGGCATCCCACAGGTTCCACCAAGCATTGCCAGAAGTAATTCCTGAGTGCAGGCCAGGAGTAACCCCTGAGCTTCACCAGCTATGGACCAAAAAGCCAAAAATAAAATTTAATTAAAACAAAATTTAAAAAATAGGGCCAGAGTGATAGTACAGCAGGGAGGGCATTTGCCTTGCACGCGGCCAACCCAGATTCGGTCCCCAGCATCCCATATGGTCCCTCAAGCACTACCAGGAGTAATTCTGAGTGTCGAGGCAAGAGTAATCCTTGAGCATTGCCAGGCGTGACCCCCCCCAATAAACCTCCTATTAACACTGACTACAGGGCTAGCGAGATGGTGCCTAGGGTTGAGGAGGAGCCCTCGGTGTTGGAAGTGCAAATTCGATCGCCAGCACTGCACAGCCCAGAGTGACGCCCATCCCGCTGCAGCAAAGTCCAAAAACAACCGAAACAGTCAGAGCTAAGGTCAGAGGCAGGAATATCCACTTCTTCCCACGCCGCCATCTGTATATCTGTGACCGGGCACTGCCCCAGAGCACAGAGCCAGGGAGAGGCCATCAGCAGCACCACTGTGGCGCCCCAAAAAAAAACAAAACAAAACAAAACATTAGAAAACTTTTAGAGGGGATTTGGGGTTTGGGGTCACACCCAGTAATGCTCAGGGCCCACTCCTGGCTCTGTGCTCAGGGCTCATTCCGAGGGGTGCAGGGAACCTTATATGGCGCCCGGCATGGAACCCGGGTCAGCAGCATGCAAGGCCGCACGATTAAGCCTTGGATTCTCTCTCCAGCCCTGAAAAGAAAAAACTAAACTCCTGCAAGATTTTGAAACTCCAGTTTGACAGTCACACTGGAATTACGTCATAATACAAAGGAAAGAAATATCAGCGATACAAGTCGACGCCAGCTCACCAGGCCAGTCTAGTCTCCTTTACCAGACTAGAGGTAGAGGCTGGTAAAGACTATCAGCCTTGATTTTTCCTGCTGGTGTTTTCCTGTTACATCCTATCTCCTCTGTGACCGACTGACACCCAGTCACCGGGAGCTGACATCCGGTCCCGGAGACAGACCATCAGCCGCTCAGGAAGCCTGAGGGGGAGGGGCCTCGCAGCCCACCTCCCCACTGCCCACCACCAGCCTCTCCCTCTGCCCCACAGACCCGGGAGCAAGTGTCTCCAAGCCCGGCCCCGCCCCTGGGCCCAGTTTACCAAACACGGCGTTTCCAAACTGTTTACTCGAGCCCTGTGCCAGCAGCATTACTCAAACGTGGTAGAGAGAGATCCATAGGGAATACGCCGAGCGCCAAGGTCAGTATTCGGGAATCCAAAATTACAGGGGAGAGCAGGCAAGAGGGCATTTCGCTAGTCCCAAATCTCTATCAGATGATGTTGGGCAGAAAGACTCCTAAACTTGGCAGGGAGGGAGGGAAGCAGCCCCTCGGAGGAAAGTGCAGGAGGGGCCAGGAGTGGGCGGCCCTGGAGAGGCTCAGGAATCCACAGGCTCTGTGGAGGGGCGCAGAGGGAACCAAGGGCACAGCCCAGAGGGGAGCAGGGACCCCAGGCGAGGGAGGAATCGCGGGGCTCACAGAGGGAGACGAGACAGAGGTGAAGCCAGCAACATGGTGGGCTCAGTGCTGGCAGCTCGGCTGGGTCAGCTGGAGCCCGTGACTCACCGCTACCCCAGCCGCGCGGCCCACCGGCCACTCAGCTCAATCCAGCCACTGAAGACCAGTCGCAGCCCAGGAGGCGCAGCCGGTCCTGGCTGCCGGCACACGCGGTCCCCGGGATCTATGAGGGGGCCACACACTCCCCGGCCCAGCTCCCCATGCAGGAAGGCCATGGCCTGTGGTGCTCCTGGGAAAGAAAAACATGGAGCCCTCGAGTGTGTCCAGGGGGTCTGAGCGGCAGGAACAGGGTACAAGAGGAGGCGCCCCAAGAAGCGGCGGGCTCAGGAGACCAGCACGCCTCAGAGCTCACCTTTACGGAGTGGGTGGGTGGTCACTTTTTACCTCACTTCATGTGTCCGCCCAAGCTCGCTGGATAAAAGAGATTCGGTGGCACCTGGATCAGGTCTCCCCAGTGAGACACGTGGT
Organism: Cryptotis parvus; assembly: GCA_021461705.1. Taxonomy (NCBI): domain Eukaryota; kingdom Metazoa; phylum Chordata; class Mammalia; order Eulipotyphla; family Soricidae; genus Cryptotis; species Cryptotis parvus. The sequence continues at coordinate 565 of JAJIBD010004681.1, read as the reverse complement.
GACCAGGCTACTGTCCACGGAGCCCCCGAGGGCAAAAGAGCGCTGACCAGTGGGCTGCACGGCCGCTAACTCACACACACAAACAAGAGGCCTGGTGGGGAGAGAGAGGAGGGGCAGCGTGGAGGGGCAGGAGGACGGGCCGCGTCTGGACCACGCTGGCCCACGGGGACATCCGTGAAGGGCTCACGCCCAGGTGACAGAAACAGGAGACGAGGACAGACAAAGGACACGTGGACTCCCCACAAGCTCCCATTAGTGTCGCACGCACCAACGAAGAATGGGCTTTTGCTCCCTGCCAGCAAGGCAGGAAACGTCATTAGTGAGCGAAGGCAGCAGGGCGAGATTACACGTGGCCGACCTGGATTCTATCCCCGGCATCCCAAATGGTCCCCCGAGCACCGCCAGGAGTAATTCCGGGTGAAGAGCCAGGAGTAACCCCTGGAGCAATGCCAGTTATGACTCAAAGGCCAAAATACAATAGTTGGTGAGAGAAGGGAACCTAGCATATATTCCGAAGTGTTTAACCTCTAAATCTTCTGTTATCACCACTTCCATCCCGCTGACA